>JAJUPC010000480.1:0-267735 GCA_023614405.1 Avena insularis | reverse complement strand
TTTTTACTAACAACAACAGAGTCATTGAAATGTGTGTTCTCTTGTGAGACCACACATGGATCCTGATGTCATTGCATGTGTTTTCTTTTACTAACATTAACTGAGTCATTGCATGTGTGTTCTTTTCACATACCACATATGGATCCACCAGTGTCACCTGCATGTGTGCTCTTTTCACAATCCACCTATGGATCCACAGTCATTGCATGTGTGTTCTTTTACTAAGAACAACGAGTCATTGGATGTGTTCTTTTCACCACATATGGATCCACCAGTGTCATTGCATGTGCTCTTTTCACAATCCACCTATGGATCCACCAGTGTCATTGCATGTGTGCTCTTTTACTAACAACAAGCAGTCATTGCATGTGTGTTCTCTTCAGAGACCACACATGGATCAACCATGTCATTGCATGTGTGTTCTTTTTACTAACATTAACTGAGTCATTGCATGTGTGTTCTTTTCTCATACCACATATGGATCCACCGGTGTCCTTTGCATGTGTGCTCTTTTCACAATCCACCTATGGATCCACCATGGTCATTGCATGTGTGATCTTTTTACTAACAACAACCGTAGTCATTGCATGTGTGTTCTTTTCATACCACATATGGATCGACTGTCATTGCATGTGTGCTCTTTTCACAATCCACCTAGGATCCACAGTGTCATTGCATGTGTGTTCTTTTTACTAACAACAACCAGAGTCATTGCATGTGTGTACTTTTCACATACCACGTATGGATCCACCAGTGTCAATGCATGTGTGTTCTTTTCACAATCCACCTATGGATCCACGGTGTCATTGCATGTGTGCTCTTTACTAACAACAACCTGAGTCATTGCATGTTTGTTCTTTTACTAACAACAATTGGAGTCATTGCATGTGTTTTCTTTTCCAAATACCACATATGGATCCACCAGTATCATTGCATCGTGGTGCTCTTTTCACAATCCACATATGGATCCACCAGTGTCATTGCATGTGTGTTCTTTTTACTAACAACAACCAGAGATATTGCAGGTGTGTTCTCTTGAGACCACACATGGATCCACCTGTCATTGCATGTGTGTGCTCTTTTCACAATCCACCTATGGATCCACTAGTGTCAATGCATGTGTGATCTTTTTACTAACAACAAAACCAGAGTCATTGCATGTGTGTTCTTTTCAAGATACCACATATGGATCCACCAGTGTCATTGCATGTGTTCATTTCACAATGCACCTATGGATCAACCAGTGTCATTGCATGTGTGCTCTTTTACTAACAACAACCAGTCATTGCATGTGTGTTCTCTTCAGAGAGTACATGGATCCACAGGTCATTGCATTTGTGTTCTTTTAATAACACAACCAGTCATTGAAATGTGTGTTCATTCAGAGACCACACATGGATCCACCCTATGAAATTGCATGTGTGTGATCTTTCACAATCCACCTATGGATCCACCAAAGGTCATTGCATGTGTGTTCTTTTACTAACAACAACGAGAGTCATTGCATGTGTGTTCTTTCCCATACCACATATGGATCGACCATCCATTTCATGTGCTCTTTTCACAATCCACCTAGGATCCACCAGTGTCATTGCATGTGTGTTCTTTTTACTAACAACAACCAGAGTCATTGCATGTGTGTACTTTTCACATACCACGTATGGATCCACCAAAGGTCATTGCATGTGTGTTCTTTTCACAATCCACCTATGGATCCACAGTGTCATTGCATGTGTGCTCTTTTTACTAACAACAACCTGAGTCATTGCATGTTTGTTCTTTTTACTAACAACAATTGAGTCATTGCATGTGTTTTCTTTTCAAATACCACATTGGATCCACTCAAGATCATTGCACGTGTGTTTCTTTTCACAATCCACATATGGATCCACCAGTGTCATTGCATGTGTGTTCTTTTTACTAACAACAACCAGAGATATTGCACGTGTGTTCTCTTCAGAGAGCACACATGGATCCACCTGTGTCATTGCATGTGTGTGCTCTTTTCACAATCCACCTATGGATCCTCTAATGTCAATGCATGTGTGATCTTTTTACTAACAACAACCAGTCATTGCATGTGTGTTCTTTTCAGCATACCACATATGGATCCACCGGTGTCATTGCATGTGAGTTCATTTCACAATGCACCTATGGATCCACCAGTGTCATTGCATGTGTGCTCTTTTTACTAACAACAACCAGAGTCATTGAATGTGTGTTCTCTTTAGATACCACACATGGATCCACCAAAGGTCATTGCATGTATGTTCTTTTACTAACGATAACCAGAGTCATTGAAATGTGTTCTCTTTAGAGACCACACATGGATCCTGATGTCATTGCATGTGTGTTCTTTCACATACCACATATGGATCCACCAGTGTCATTGAAATGTGTTCTCTTGAGACCACATGGATCCACCAGTGTCATTGCATGTGTGTTCTTTTCACAATCCACCTATGGATCCACCAGTGTCATTGCATGTGTGCTCTTTTACTAACAACAACCGTGAGTCATTGAAATGTGTGTTCTTTGAGACCACACATGGATCCACCAGTGTCATTGCATGTGTGTGCTCTTTTCACAATCCACCTATGGATCCTCTAATGTCATTGCATGTGTGTTCTTTTTACTAACAACAACTGGAGTCATTGCATGTGTGTTCTTTTCACATACCACATATGGATCTACAAGTGTCATTGCATGTGTGGTCTTTTCACAATCCAGCTATGGATCCACCAGTGTCATTACATGTGTGTTCTTTTTACTAACAACAACCAGAGTCATTGCATGTGTGTTCTTTTCACATACCACATATAGATCCACCAGTGCCATTGCATGTGTGCTCTTTTCACAATCCACCTATGGATCCACCATGGTCATTGCATGTGTGCTCTTTTTACTAACAACAACCAGAGTCATTGCATGTGTTTTCTCTTGGAGACCACATGGATCCACCAGTGTCATTGCATGTGTGTTCTTTTTACTAACAACAACCAGAGTCATTGAAATGTGTGTTCTCTTAAGAGACAACACATGGATCCACCAGTGTCATTGCATGTGTGGTCTCTTATCCACCAGTGTCATTGCATGTGTGTTCTTTTTTACAACAACAACTAGAGTCATTGCATGTGTGTTCTTTTTAAATACCACATATGGATCCACCAGTGTCATTGCATGTGTGCTCTTTTCACAATCCACATATGGATCCACCAGTGTCATTGCATGTGTGTTCTTTTTACTAACAACAACAAGAGTTATTGCATGTGTGTTCTTTTCACATACCACATATGGATCCACCAGTGTCATTGCATGTGTGTTCTTTTCACAATCCACCTATGGATCCACCAGTGGCATTGCATGTGTGCTCTTTTTACTAACAACAACTAGAGTCATTGCATGTGTGTTCTCTTCAGAGACCACACATGGATCCACCAGTGTTATTGCATGTGTGTTCTTTTTACTAACAACAACCAGAGTCATTGAAATGTGTGTTCTCTTCAGAGACCACACATGGATCCTGATGTCATTGCATGTGTGTTCTTTTTACTAACATTAACTGGAGTCATTGCATGTGTGTTCTTTTCACATACCACATATGGATCCACCAGTGTCACTGCATGTGTGCTCTTTTCACAATCCACCTATGGATCCACCAGTGTCATTGCATGTGTGTTCTTTTTACTAAGAACAACCAGAGTCATTGGATGTGTGTTCTTTTCACATACCACATATGGATCCACCAGTGTCATTGCATGTGTGCTCTTTTCACAATCCACCTATGGATCCACCAGTGTCATTGCATGTGTGCTCTTTTTACTAACAACAAGCAGAGTCATTGCATGTGTGTTCTCTTCAGAGACCACACATGGATCAACCAGTGTCATTGCATGTGTGTTCTTTTTACTAACATTAACTGGAGTCATTGCATGTGTGTTCTTTTCTCATACCACATATGGATCCACCAGTGTCACTGCATGTGTGCTCTTTTCACAATCCACCTATGGATCCACCAGTGTCATTGCATGTGTGTTCTTTTTACTAACAACAACCAGAGTCATTGCATGTGTGTTCTTTTCCCATACCACATATGGATCGACTACTGTCATTGCATGTGTGCTCTTTTCACAATCCACCTAGGGATCCACCAGTGTCATTGCATGTGTGTTCTTTTTACTAACAACAACCAGAGTCATTGCATGTGTGTACTTTTCACATACCACGTATGGATCCACCAGTGTCATTGCATGTGTGTTCTTTTCACAATCCACCTATGGATCCACCAGTGTCATTGCATGTGTGCTCTTTTTACTAACAACAACCTGAGTCATTGCATGTTTGTTCTTTTTACTAACAACAATTGGAGTCATTGCATGTGTTTTCTTTTCAAATACCACATATGGATCCACCAGTATCATTGCACGTGTGCTCTTTTCACAATCCACATATGGATGCACCAGTGTCATTGCATGTGTGTTCTTTTTACTAACAACAACCAGAGATATTGCACGTGTGTTCTCTTCAGAGACCACACATGGATCCACCTGTGTCATTGCATGTGTGTGCTCTTTTCACAATCCACCTATGGATCCACTAGTGTCAATGCATGTGTGATCTTTTTACTAACAACAACCAGAGTCATTGCATGTGTGTTCTTTTCGCATACCACATATGGATCCACCAGTGTCATTGCATGTGTGCTCTTTTCACAATCCACCTATGGATCCACCAGTGTCATTGCATGTGTGCTCTTTTTACTAACAACAAGCAGAGTCATTGCATGTGTGTTCTCTTCAGAGACCACATATGGATCCACCAGTGTCATTCCATGTGTGTTCTTTTTACTAACAACAACCAGAGTCATTGAAATGTGTGTTCTCTTTAGATACCACACATGGATCCACCAGTGTCATTGCATGTGTGTTCTTTTCACATACCACATATGGATCCAACAGTGTCATTGAAATGTGTGCTCTCTTCAGAGACCACACATGGATCCACCAGTGTCATTGCATGTGTTTTCTTTTCACAATCCAATTATGGATCCACCAGTGTCATTGCATGTGTGCTCTTTTTACTAACAACAACCAGAGTCATTGCATGTGTGTTCTCTTTAGAGACCACACATGGATCCACCTGTGTCATTGCATGTGTGTTCTTTTCACATACCACATATGGATCCACCAGTGTCATTGAAATGTGTGTTCTATTCAGAGACCACACGTGGATCCACCAGTGTCATTGCATGTGTGTTCTTTTCACAATCCACCTATGAATCCACCAGTGTCATTGCATGTGTGCTCTTTTTACTAACAACAACCAGAGTCATTGCATGTGTGTTCTCTTCAGAGACCACACATGGATCCACCAGTGTTATTGCATGTGTGTTCTTTTTACTAACAACAACCAGAGTCATTGAAATGTGTGTTCTCTTCAGAGACCACACATGGATCCATCGGTGTCATTGCATGTGTGTGCTCTTTTCACAATCCACCTATGGATCCTCTAGTGTCATTGCATGTGTGTTCTTTTTACTAACAACAACTGGAGTCATTGCATGTGTGTTCTTTTCACATACCACATATGGATCCACAAGTGTCATTGCATGTGTGGTCTTTTCACAATCCAGCTATGGATCCACCAGTGACATTGCCTGTGTGTTCTTTTTACTAACAACAACCAGAGTCATTGCATGTGTGTTCTTTTCACATACCACATATAGATCCACCAGTGTCATTGCATGTGTGCTCTTTTCACAATCCACCTATGGATCCACCAGTGTAATAGCATGTGTGCTCTTTTTACTAACAACAACCAGAGTCATTGCATGTGTTTTCTCTTCAGAGACCACACATGGATCCACCATTGTCATTGCATGTGTGTTCTTTTTACTAACAACAACTAGAGTCATTGAAATGTGTGTTCTCTTAAGAGACCACACATGGATCCACCAGTGTCATTGCATGTGTGGTCTCTTATCCACCAGTGTCATTGCATGTGTGTTATTTTTACTAACAACAACCAGAGTCATTGGATGTGTGTTCTTTTCACATACCACATATGGATCCACCAGTGTCATTGCATGTGTGTTCTTTTCACAATCCACCTATGGATCCACTAGTGTTATTAAATGTGTGCTCTTTTTACTAACAACAAGCAGAGTCATTGCATGCGTGTTCTCTTCAGAGACCACACAAGGATCCACCAGTGTCATTCCATGTGTGTTCTTTTTACAAACAACAACCAGAGTCATTGAAATGTGTGTTCTCTTTAGATACCACACATGGATCCACCAGTGTCATTGCATGTGTGTTCTTTTCACATACCACATATGGATCCACCAGTGTCATTGAAATGTGTGTTCTCTTCAGTGACCACACATGGATCCACCAGTGTCATTGCATGTGTGTTCTTTTCACAATCCACCTATGGATCCACCAGTGTCATTGCATGTGTGCTCTTTTTACTAACAACAACCAGAGTCATTGCATGTGTGTTCTCTTCAGAGACCGTACATGGATCCACCAGTGTCATTGCATGTGTTTTTTTTAATAACACAACCAGAGTCATTGAAATGTGTGTTCTGTTCAGAGACCACACATGGATCCACCTATGTCATTGCATGTGTGTGATCTTTTCACAATCCACCTATGGATCCACCAGTGTCATTGCATGTGTGTTCTTTTTACTAACAACAACTAGAGTCATTGCATGTGTGTTCTTTTCCCATACCACATATGGATCGACTACTGTCATTGCATGTGTGCTCTTTTCACAATCCACCTAGGGATCCACCAGTGTCATTGCATGTGTGTTCTTTTTACTAACAACAACCAGAGTCATTGCATGTGTGTACTTTTCACATACCATGTATGGATCCACCAGTGTCATTGCATGTGTGTTATTTTCACAATCCACCTATGGATCCACCAGTGTCATTGCATGTGTGCTCTTTTTACTAACAACAACCTGAGTCATTGCATGTTTGTTCTTTTTACTAACAACAATTGGAGTCATTGCATGTGTTTTCTTTTCAAATACCACATATGGATCCACCAGTATCATTGCACGTGTGCTCTTTTCACAATCCACATATGGATCCACCAGTGTCATTGCATATGTGTTCTTTTTACTAACAACAACCAGAGATATTGCACGTGTGTTCTCTTCAGAGACCACACATGGATCCACCTGTGTCATTGCATGTGTGTGCTCTTTTCACAATCCACCTATGGATCCACTAGTGTCAATGCATGTGTGATCTTTTTACTAACAACAACCAGAGTCATTGCATGTGTGTTCTTTTCGCATACCACATATGGATCCACCAGTGTCATTGCATGTGTGTTCATTTCACAATGCACCTATGGATCAACCAGTGTCATTGCATGTGTGCTCTTTTTACTAACAACAACCAGAGTCATTGCATGTGTGTTCTCTTCAGAGACCGTACATGGATCCACCAGTGTCATTGCATGTGTGTTCTTTTTAATAACACAACAAGAGTCATTGAAATGTGTGTTCTATTCAGAGACCACACATGGATCCACCTATGTCATTGCATGTGTGTGATCTTTTCACAATCCACCTATGGATCCACCAGTGTCATTGCATGTGTGTTCTTTTTACTAACAACAACTAGAGTCATTGCATGTGTGTTCTTTTCCCATACCACATATGGATCGACTACTGTCATTTCATGTGTGCTCTTTTCACAATCCACCTAGGGATCCACCAGTGTCATTGCATGTGTGTTCTTTTTACTAACAACAACCAGAGTCATTGCATGTGTGTACTTTTCACATACCACGTATGGATCCACCAGTGTCATTGCATGTGTGTTCTTTTCACAATCCACCTATGGATCCACCAGTGTCATTGCATGTGTGCTATTTTTACTAACAACAACCTGAGTCATTGCATGTTTGTTCTTTTTACTAACAACAATTGGAGTCATTGCATGTGTTTTCTTTCAAACCACATATGGATCCACCAAGATCATTGCACGTGTGCTCTTTTCACAATCCACATATGGATCCACCAGTGTCATTGCATGTGTGTTCTTTTTACTAACAACAACCAGAGATATTGCACGTGTGTTCTCTTCAGATACCACACATGGATCCACCTGTGTCATTGCATGTGTGTGCTCTTTTCACAATCCACCTATGGATCCACTAGTGTCAATGCATGTGTGATCTTTTTACTAACAACAACCAGAGTCATTGCATGTGTGTTCTTTTCAAGATACCACATATGGATCCACTAGTGTCATTGCATGTGTGTTCATTTCACAATGCACCTATGGATCCACCAGTGTCATTGCATGTGTGCTCTTTTTACTAACAACAACCAGAGTCATTGCATGTGTGTTCTCTTTAGAGACCACACATGGATCCACCAGTGTCATTGCATGTATGTTCTTTTTACTAACGATAACCAGAGTCATTGAAATGTGTGTTCTCTTTAGAGACCACACATGGATCCACCAGTGTCATTGCATGTGTGTTCTTTTCACATACCACATATGGATCCACCAGTGTCATTGAAATGTGTGTTCTCTTCAGAGACCACACATGGATCCACCAGTGTCATTGCATGTGTGTTCTTTTCACAATCCACCTATGGATCCACCAGTGTCATTGCATGTGTGCTCTTTTTACTAACAACAACCAGAGTCATTGCATGTGTGTTCTTTTCGCATACCACATATGGATCCACCAGTGTCATTGCATGTGTGTTCATTTCACAATGCACCTATGGATCCACCAGTGTCATTGCATGTGTGCTCTTTTTACTAACAACAACCAGAGTCATTGCATGTGTGTTCTCTTCAGAGACCGTACATGGATCCACCAGTGTCATTGCATGTGTGTTCTTTTTAATAACACAACCAGAGTCATTGAAATGTGTGTTCTGTTCAGAGACCACACATGGATCCACCTATGTCATTGCATGTGTGTGATCTTTTCACAATCCACCTAAGGATCCACCAGTGTCATTGAATGTGTGTTCTTTTTACTAACAACAACTAGAGTCATTGCATGTGTGTTCTTTTCCCATACCACATATGGATCGACTACTGTCATTGCATGTGTGCTCTTTTCACAATCCACCTAGGGATCCACCAGTGTCATTGCATGTGTGTTCTTTTTACTAACAACAACCAGAGTCATTGCATGTGTGTACTTTTCACATACCACGTATGGATCCACCAGTGTCATTGCATGTGTGTTCTTTTCACAATCCACCTATGGATCCACCAGTGTCATTGCATGTGTGCTATTTTTACTAACAACAACCTGAGTCATTGCATGTTTGTTCTTTTTACTAACAACAATTGGAGTCATTGCATGTGTTTTCTTTTCAAATACCACATATGGATCCACCAGTATCATTGCACGTGTGCTCTTTTCACAATCCACATATGGATCCACCAGTGTCATTGCATGTGTGTTCTTTTTACTAACAACAACCAGAGATATTGCACGTGTGTTCTCTTCAGATACCACACATGGATCCACCTGTGTCATTGCATGTGTGTGCTCTTTTCACAATCCACCTATGGATCCACTAGTGTCAATGCATGTGTGATCTTTTTACTAACAACAACCAGAGTCATTGCATGTGTGTTCTTTTCGCATACCACATATGGATCCACTAGTGTCATTGCATGTGTGTTCATTTCACAATGCACCTATGGATCCACCAGTGTCATTGCATGTGTGCTCTTTTTACTAACAACAACCAGAGTCATTGCATGTGTGTTCTCTTTAGAGACCACACATGGATCCACCAGTGTCATTGCATGTATGTTCTTTTTACTAACGATAACCAGAGTCATTGAAATGTGTGTTCTCTTTAGAGACCACACATGGATCCACCAGTGTCATTGCATGTGTGTTCTTTTCACATACCACATATGGATCCACCAGTGTCATTGAAATGTGTGTTCTCTTCAGAGACCACACATGGATCCACCAGTGTCATTGCATGTGTGTTCTTTTCACAATCCACCTATGGATCCACCAGTGTCATTGCATGTGTGCTCTTTTTACTAACAACAACCAGAGTCATTGCATGTGTGTTCTCTTCAGAGACCACACGTGTATCCCCCAGTGTTATTGCATGTGTGTTCTTTTTACTAACAACAACCAGAGTCATTGAAATGTGTGTTCTCTTCAGAGACCACACATGGATCCACCAGTGTCATTGCATGTGTGTGCTCTTTTCACAATCCACCTATGGATCCTCTAATGTCATTGCATGTGTGTTCTTTTTACTAACAACAACTGGAGTCATTGCATGTGTGTTCTTTTCACATACCACATATGGATCTACAAGTGTCATTGCATGTGTGGTCTTTTCACAATCCAGCTATGGATCCACCAGTGTCATTACATGTGTGTTCTTTTTACTAACAACAACCAGAGTCATTGCATGTGTGTTCTTTTCACATACCACATATAGATCCACCAGTGCCATTGCATGTGTGCTCTTTTCACAATCCACCTATGGATCCACCATGGTCATTGCATGTGTGCTCTTTTTACTAACAACAACCAGAGTCATTGCATGTGTTTTCTCTTCAGAGACCACACATGGATCCACCAGTGTCATTGCATGTGTGTTCTTTTTACTAACAACAACCAGTCATTGAAATGTGTGTTCTCTTAAGAGACCACACATGGATCCACCAGTGTCATTGCATGTGTGGTCTCTTATCCACCAGTGTCATTGCATGTGTGTTCTTTTTACTAACAACAACTGGAGTCATTGCATGTGTGTTCTTTTCAAATTCCACATATGGATCCACCAGTGTCATTGCATGTGTGCTCTTTTCACAATCCACATATGGATCCACCAGTGTCATTGCATGTGTGTTCTTTTTACTAACAACAACAAGAGTTATTGCATGTGTGTTCTTTTCACATACCACATATGGATCCACCAGTGTCATTGCATGTGTGTTCTTTTCACAATCCACCTATGGATCCACCAGTGGCATTGCATGTGTGCTCTTTTTACTAACAACAACTAGAGTCATTGCATGAGTGTTCTCTTCAGAGACCACACATGGATCCACCAGTGTTATTGCATGTGTGTTCTTTTTACTAACAACAACCAGAGTCATTGAAATGTGTGTTCTCTTCAGAGACCACACATGGATCCTGATGTCATTGCATGTGTGTTCTTTTTACTAACATTAACTGGAGTCATTGCATGTGTGTTCTTTTCACATACCACATATGGATCCACCAGTTTCACTGCATGTGTGCTCTTTTCACAATCCACCTATGGATCCACCAGTGTCATTGCATGTGTGTTCTTTTTACTAAGAACAACCAGAGTCATTGGATGTGTGTTCTTTTCACATACCACATATGGATCCACAGTGTCATTGCATGTGCTCTTTTCACAATCCACCTATGGATCCACCAGTGTCATTGCATGTGTGCTCTTTTTACTAACAACAAGCAGAGTCATTGCATGTGTGTTCTCTTCAGAGACCACACATGGATCAACCAGTGTCATTGCATGTGTGTTCTTTTTACTAACATTAACTGGAGTCATTGCATGTGTGTTCTTTTCTCATACCACATATGGATCCACCAGTGTCACTGCATGTGTGCTCTTTTCACAATCCACCTATGGATCCACCAGTGTCATTGCATGTGTGTTCTTTTTACTAACAACAACCAGAGTCATTGGATGTGTGTTCTTTTCACATAGCACATATGGATCCACCAGTGTCATTGCATGTGTGCTCTTTTCACAATCCACCTATGGATCCACCAGTGTCATTGCATGTGTGCTCTTTTTACTAACAACAAGCAGAGTCATTGCATGTGTGTTCTCTTCAGAGACCACATATGGATCCACCAGTGTCATTCCATGTGTGTTCTTTTTACTAACAACAACCAGAGTCATTGAAATGTGTGTTCTCTTTAGATACCACACATGGATCCACCAGTGTCATTGCATGTGTGTTCTTTTCACATACCACATATGGATCCAATAGTGTCATTGAAATGTGTGTTCTCTTCAGAGACCACACATGGATCCACCAGTGTCATTGCATGTGTTTTCTTTTCACAATCCAATTATGGATCCACCAGTGTCATTGCATGTGTGCTCTTTTTACTAACAACAACCAGAGTCATTGCATGTGTGTTCTCTTCAGAGACCATACATGGATCCACCAGTGTCATTGCATGTGTGTTCTTTTTACTAACACAACCAGAGTCATTGAAATGTGTGTTCTGTTCAGAGACCACGCATGGATCCACCTGTGGCATTGCACGTGTGTGATCTTTTCACAATCCACCTATGGATCCACCAGTGTCATTGCATGTGTGTTCTTTTTACTAACAACAACCAGAGTCATTGCATGTGTGTACTTTTCACATACCACGTATGGATCCACCAGTGTCATTGCATGTATGTTCTTTTCACAATCCACCTATGGGTCCACCAGTGTCATTGCATGTGTGCTCTTTTTGCTAACAACAACCTGAGTCATTGCATGTTTCTTCTTTTTACTAACAACAATTGGAGTCATTGCATGTGTTTTCTTTTCAAATACCACATATGGATCCACCAGTATCATTGCACGTGTGCTCTTTTCACAATCCACATATGGATCCACCAGTGTCATTGCATGTGTGTTCTTTTTACTAACAACAACCAGAGATATTGCATGTGTGTTCTCTTCAGAGACCACACATGGATCCACCAGTGTCATTGCATGTGTGCTCTTTTCACAATCCACCTATGGATCCACTAGTGTCATTGCATGTGTGATCTTTTTACTAACAACAACCAGAGTCATTGCATGTGTGTTCTTTTCGCATACCACATATGGATCCACCAGTGTTATTGCATGTGTGTTCTTTTTACTAACAACAACCAGAGTCATTGAAATGTGTGTTCTCTTCAGAGACCACACATGGATCCACCAGTGTCATTGCATGTGTGTTCTTTTTACTAACATTAACTGGAGTCATTGCATGTGTGTTCTTTTCACATACCACATATGGATCCACCAGTGTCACTGCATGTGTGCTCTTTTCACAATCCACCTATGGATCCACCAGTGTCATTGCATGTGTGTTCTTTTTACTAAGAACAACCAGAGTCATTGGATGTGTGTTCTTTTCACATACCACATATGGATCCACCAGTGTCATTGCATGTGTGCTCTTTTCACAATCCACCTATGGATCCACCAGTGTCATTGCATGTGTGCTCTTTTTACTAACAACAAGCAGAGTCATTGCATGTGTGTTCTCTTCAGAGACCACACATGGATCAACCAGTGTCATTGCATGTGTGTTCTTTTTACTAACATTAACTGGAGTCATTGCATGTGTGTTCTTTTCTCATACCACATATGGATCCACCAGTGTCCTTGCATGTGTGCTCTTTTCACAATCCACCTATGGATCCACCAGTGTCATTGCATGTGTGTTCTTTTTACTAACAACAACCAGAGTCATTGGATGTGTGTTCTTTTCACATAGCACATATGGATCCACCAGTGTCATTGCATGTGTGCTCTTTTCACAATCCACCTATGGATCCACCAGTGTCATTGCATGTGTGCTCTTTTTACTAACAACAAGAGTCATTGCATGTGTGTTCTCTTCAGAGACCACATATGGATCCACCAGTGTCATTCCATGTGTGTTCTTTTTACTAACAACAACCAGAGTCATTGAAATGTGTGTTCTCTTTAGATACCACACATGGATCCACCAGTGCCATTGCATGTGTGTTCTTTTCACATACCACATATGGATCCAATAGTGTCATTGAAATGTGTGTTCTCTTCAGAGACCACACATGGATCCACCAGTGTCATTGCATGTGTTTTCTTTTCACAATCCAATTATGGATCCACCAGTGTCATTGCATGTGTGCTCTTTTTACTAACAACAACCAGAGTCATTGCATGTGTGTTCTCTTCAGAGACCATACATGGATCCACCAGTGTCATTGCATGTGTGTTCTTTTTACTAACACAACCAGAGTCATTGAAATGTGTGTTCTATTCAGAGACCACACATGGATCCACCTGTGTCATTGCACGTGTGTGATCTTTTCACAATCCACCTATGGATCCACCAGTGTCATTGCATGTGTGTTCTTTTTACTAACAACAACCAGAGTCATTGCATGTGTGTACTTTTCACATACCACGTATGGATCCACCAGTGTCATTGCATGTATGTTCTTTTCACAATCCACCTATGGGTCCACCAGTGTCATTGCATGTATGTTCTTTTCACAATCCACCTATGGGTCCACCAGTGTCATTGCATGTGTGCTCTTTTTACTAACAACAACCTGAGTCATTGCATGTTTCTTCTTTTTACTAACAACAATTGGAGTCATTGCATGTGTTTTCTTTTCAAATACCACATATGGATCCACCAGTATCATTGCACGTGTGCTCTTTTCACAATCCACATATGGATCCACCAGTGTCATTGCATGTGTGTTCTTTTTACTAACAACAACCAGAGATATTGCATGTGTGTTCTCTTCAGAGACCACACATGGATCCACCTGTGTCATTGCATGTGTGTGCTCTTTTCACAATCCACCTATGGATCCACTAGTGTCATTGCATGTGTGATCTTTTTACTAACAACAACCAGAGTCATTGCATGTGTGTTCTTTTCGCATACCACATATGGATCCACCAGTGTTATTGCATGTGTGTTCTTTTTACTAACAACAACCAGAGTCATTGAAATGTGTGTTCTCTTCAGAGACCACACATGGATCCACCAGTGTCATTGCATGTGTGTTCTTTTTACTAACATTAACTGGAGTCATTGCATGTGTGTTCTTTTCACATACCACATATGGATCCACCAGTGTCACTGCATGTGTGCTCTTTTCACAATCCACCTATGGATCCACCAGTGTCATTGCATGTGTGTTTTTTTAGTAATAACAACCAGAGTCATTGAAATGTGTGTTCTTTTCACATACCACCTATGGATCCACAAGTGGCATTGCATGTGTGTTCTTTCACAATCCACCTATGGATCCACCAGTGTCATTGCATGTGTGCTCTTTTACTAACAACAAGCGAGTCATTGCATGTGTGTTCTCTTCAGAGACCACACATGGATCAACCAGTGTCA
The DNA here is from genome assembly GCA_023614405.1 of Avena insularis. Lineage (NCBI taxonomy): Eukaryota > Viridiplantae > Streptophyta > Magnoliopsida > Poales > Poaceae > Avena > Avena insularis. Next base: position 252,574 of record JAJUPC010000480.1, on the reverse strand, counting down.
TTGCATGTGTGTTCTTTTACTAACATTAACTGAGTCATTGCATGTGTGTTCTTTTCTCATACCACATATGGATCCACCAGTGTCACTGCATGTGTGCTCTTTTCACAATCCACCTATGGATCCACCAGTGTCATTGCATGTGTGTTGTTTTTACTAACAACAACCAGAGTCATTGGATGTGTGTTCTTTTCACATAGCACATATGGATCCACCAGTGTCATTGCATGTGTGCTCTTTTCACAATCCACCTATGGATCCACCAGTGTCATTGCATGTGTGCTCTTTTTACTAACAACAAGCAGAGTCATTACATGTGTGTTCTCTTCAGAGACCACATATGGATCCACCACTGTCATTCCATGTGTGTTCTTTTTACTAACAACAACCAGAGTCATTGAAATGTGTGTTCTCTTTAGATACCACACATGGATCCACCAGTGTCATTGCATGTGTGTTCTTTTCACATACCACATATGGATCCAACAGTGTCATTGAAATGTGTGTTCTCTTCAGAGACCACACATGGATCCACCAGTGTCATTGCATGTGTTTTCTTTTCACAATCCAATTATGGATCCACCAGTGTCATTGCATGTGTGCTCTTTTTACTAACAACAACCAGAGTCATTGCATGTGTGTTCTCTTCAGAGACCATACATGGATCCACCAGTGTCATTGCATGTGTGTTCTTTTTACTAACACAACCAGAGTCAATGAAATGTGTGTTCTGTTCAGAGACCACACATGGATCCACCTGTGTCATTGCACGTGTGTGATCTTTTCACAATCCACCTATGGATCCACCAGTGTCATTGCATGTGTGTTCTTTTTACTAACAACAACCAGAGTCATTGCATGTGTGTACTTTTCACATACCACGTATGGATCCACCAGTGTCATTGCATGTATGTTCTTTTCACAATCCACCTATGGGTCCACCAGTGTCATTGCATGTGTGCTCTTTTTACTAACAACAACCTGAGTCATTGCATGTTTCTTCTTTTTACTAACAACAATTGGAGTCATTGCATGTGTTTTCTTTTCAAATACCACATATGGATCCACCAGTATCATTGCACGTGTGCTCTTTTCACAATCCACATATGGATCCACCAGTGTCATTGCATGTGTGTTCTTTTTACTAACAACAACCAGAGATATTGCATGTGTGTTCTCTTCAGAGACCACACATGGATCCACCTGTGTCATTGCATGTGTGTGCTCTTTTCACAATCCACCTATGGATCCACTAGTGTCATTGCATGTGTGATCTTTTTACTAACAACAACCAGAGTCATTGCATGTGTGTTCTTTTCGCATACCACATATGGATCCACCAGTGTCATTGCATGTGTGTTCATTTCACAATCCACCTATGGATCCACCAGTGTCATTGCATGTGTGTTCTTTTTACTAACAACAACCAGAGTCATTGCATGTGTGTTCTCTTTAGAGACCACACATGGATCCACCAGTGTCATTGCATGTATGTTCTTTTTACTAACAACAACCAGAGTCATTGAAATGTGTGTTCTCTTCAGAGACCACACATGGATCCACCAGTGTCATTGCATGTGTGTTCTTTTTACTAACATTAACTGGAGTCATTGCATGTGTGTTCTTTTCACATACCACATATGGATCCACCAGTGTCACGGCATGTGTGCTCTTTTCACAATCCACCTATGGATCCACCAGTGTCATTGCATGTGTGTTCTTTTTACTAAGAACAACCAGAGTCATTGGATGTGTGTTCTTTTCACATACCACATATGGATCGACCAGTGTCATTGCATGTGTGCTCTTTTCACAATCCACCTATGGATCCACCAGTGTCATTGCATGTGTGCTCTTTTTACTAACAACAACCAGAGTCATTGCATGTGTGTTCTCTTCAGAGACCACACGTGTATCCCCCAGTGTTATTGCATGTGTGTTCTTTTTACTAACAACAACCAGAGTCATTGAAATGTGTGTTCTCTTTAGAGACCACACATGGATCCACCAGTGTCATTGCATGTGTGTGCTCTTTTCACAATCCACCTATGGATCCTCTAATGTCATTGCATGTGTGTTCTTTTTACTAACAACAACTGGAGTCATTGCATGTGTGTTCTTTTCACATACCACATATGGATCTACAAGTGTCATTGCATGTGTGGTCTTTTCACAATCCAGCTATGGATCCACCAGTGTCATTACATGTGTGTTCTTTTTACTAACAACAACCAGAGTCATTGCATGTGTGTTCTTTTCACATACCACATATAGATCCACCAGTGCCATTGCATGTGTGCTCTTTTCACAATCCACCTATGGATCCACCATGGTCATTGCATGTGTGCTCTTTTTACTAACAACAACCAGAGTCATTGCATGTGTTTTCTCTTCAGAGACCACACATGGATCCACCAGTGTCATTGCATGTGTGTTCTTTTTACTAACAACAACCAGAGTCATTGAAATGTGTGTTCTCTTAAGAGACCACACATGGATCCACCAGTGTCATTGCATGTGTGGTCTCTTATCCACCAGGGTCATTGCATGTGTGTTCTTTTTACTAACAACAACTGGAGTCATTGCATGTGTGTTCTTTTCAAATACCACATATGGATCCACCAGTGTCATTGCATGTGTGCTCTTTTCACAATCCACATATGGATCCACCAGTGTCATTGCATGTGTGTTCTTTTTACTAACAACAACAAGAGTTATTGCATGTGTGTTCTTTTCACATACCACATATGGATCCACCAGTGTCATTGCATGTGTGTTCTTTCACAATCCACCTATGGATCCACCAGTGGCATTGCATGTGTGCTCTTTTACTAACAACAACTAGAGTCATTGCATGTGTGTTCTCTTGAGACCACACATGGATCCTGATGTTATTGCATTTGTTTTATTTTTACTAACAACAACCAGTTTCATTGAAATGTGTGTTCTCTTCAGAGACCACACATGGATCCACCAGTGTCATTGCATGTGTGTTCTTTTTACTAACATTAACTGGAGTCATTGCATGTGTGTTCTTTTCACATACCACATATGGATCCACCAGTGTCCTTGCATGTGTGCTCTTTTCACAATCCACCTATGGATCAACAGTGTCATTGCATGTGTGTTCTTTTTACTAAGAACAACCAGAGTCATTGGATGTGTGTTCTTTCACATACCACATATGGATCCACCAGTGTCATTGCATGTGTGCTCTTTCACAATCCACCTATGGATCCACCAGTGTCATTGCATGTGTGCTCTTTTACTAACAACAAGCAGTAGTCATTGCATGTGTGTTCTTCAGAGACCACATGGATCAACTAGTGTCATTGCATGTGTGTTCTTTTTACTAACATTAACTGGAGTCATTGCATGTGTGTTCTTTTCTCATACCACATATGGATCCACCAGTGTCACTGCATGTGTGCTCTTTTCACAATCCACCTATGGATCCACCAGTGTCATTGCATGTGTGTTGTTTTTACTAACAACAACCAGAGTCATTGGATGTGTGTTCTTTTCACATACCACATATGGATCCACCAGTGTCATTGCATGTGTGCTCTTTTCACAATCCACCTATGGATCCACCAGTGTCATTGCATGTGTGCTCTTTTTACTAACAACAAGCAGAGTCATTGCATGTGTGTTCTCTTCAGAGACCACATATGGATCCACCAGTGTCATTCCATGTGTGTTCTTTTTACTAACAACAACCAGAGTCATTGAAATGTGTGTTCTCTTTAGATACCACACATGGATCCACCAGTGTCATTGCATGTGTGTTCTTTCACATACCACATATGGATCCAATGTTGTCATTGAAATGTGTGTTCTTTCAGAGACCACACATGGATCCACCAGGTCATTGCATGTGTTTCTTTTCACAATCCAATTATGGATCCACCAGTGTCATTGCATGTGTGCTCTTTTACTAACAACAACGAGTCATTGCATGTGTGTTCTCTTCAGAGACCATACATGGATCCAATGTCATTGCATGTGTGTTCTTTTACTAACACAACCAGAGTCAATGAAATGTGTGTTCATTCAGAGACCACATGGTTCCACCTGTGTCATTTCTCCTGTGTGCTCTTTTCACAATCCACCTATGGATCCACCAGTGTCATTGCATGTGTGTTCTTTTTACTAACAACAACCAGAGTCATTGCATGTGTGTACTTTTCACATACCACGTATGGATCCACCAGTGTCATTGCATGTATGTTCTTTTCACAATCCACCTATGGGTCCACCAGTGTCATTGCATGTGTGCTCTTTTTGCTAACAACAACCTTGAGTCATTGCATGTTTCTTCTTTTTACTAACAACAATTGAGTCATTGCATGTGTTTTCTTTTCAAATACCACATATGGATCCACCAAAGATTCATTGCACGTGTGCTCTTTTCACAATACACATATGGATCCACCAGTGTCTTTGCTTGTGTGTTCTTTTTACTAACAACAACCAGAGATATTGCATGTGTGTTCTCTTCAGAGACCACACATGGATCCACCTGTGTCATTGCATGTGTGTGCTCTTTTCACAATCCACCTATGGATCCACTAGTGTCATTGCATGTGTGATCTTTTTACTAACAACAACCAGAGTCATTGCATGTGTGTTCTTTTCGCATACCACATATGGATCCACCAGTGTCATTGCATGTGTGCTCTTTTTACTAACAACAACCAGAGTCATTGCATGTGTGTTCTCTTCAGAGACCACACGTGTATCCCCCAGTGTTATTGCATGTGTGTTCTTTTACTAACAACAACAGAGTCATTGAAATGTGTGTTCTCTTCAGAGACCACACATGGATCCACCATGTCATTGCATGTGTGTGCTCTTTCACAATCCACCTATGGATCCTCTAATGTCATTGCATGTGTGTTCTTTTTACTAACAACAACTGGAGTCATTGCATGTGTGTTCTTTTCACATACCACATATGGATCTACAAGTGTCATTGCATGTGTGGTCTTTTGACAATCCAGCTATGGATCCACCAGTGTCATTACATGTGTGTTCTTTTTACTAACAACAACCAGAGTCATTGCATGTGTGTTCTTTTCACATACCACATATAGATCCACCAGTGCCATTGCATGTGTGCTCTTTTCACAATCCACCTATGGATCCACCATGGTCATTGCATGTGTGCTCTTTTTACTAACAACAACCAGAGTCATTGCATGTGTTTTCTCTTCAGAGACCACACATGGATCCACCAGTGTCATTGCATGTGTGTTCTTTTACTAACAACAACCAAAGTCATTGAAATGTGTGTTCTCTAAGAGACCACACATGGATCCACCATGTCATTGCATGTGTGGTCTCTTATCCACAGTGTCATTGCATGTGTGTTCTTTTACTAACAACAACCAGAGTCATTGCATGTGTGTTCTTTTCAAATACCACATATGGATCCACCAGTGTCATTGCATGTGTGCTCTTTTCACAATCCACATATGGATCCACCAGTGTCATTGCATGTGTGTTCTTTTTACTAACAACAACAAGAGTTATTGCATGTGTGTTCTTTTCACATACCACATATGGATCCACCAGTGTCATTGCATGTGTGTTCTTTTCACAATCCACCTATGGATCCACCAGTGGCATTGCATGTGTGCTCTTTTTACTAACAACAACTAGAGTCATTGCATGTGTGTTCTCTTCAGAGACCACACATGGATCCACCAGTGGTCTTGCATGTGTGTTCTTTTTACTAACAACAACCAGAGTCATTGAAATGTGTGTTCTCTTCAGAGACCACACATGGATCCACCAGTGTCATTGCATGTGTGTTCTTTTTACTAACATTAACTGGAGTCATTGCATGTGTGTTCTTTTCACATACCACATATGGATCCACCAGTGTCATTGCATGTGTGCTCTTTTCACAATCCACCTATGGATCCACCAGTGTCATTGCATGTGTGTTCTTTTTACTAAGAACAACCAGAGTCATTGGATGTGTGTTCTTTTCACATACCACATATGGATCCACCAGTGTCATTGCATGTGTGCTCTTTTCACAATCCACCTATGGATCCACCAGTGTCATTGCATGTGTGCTCTTTTTACTAACAACAAGCAGAGTCATTGCATGTGTGTTCTCTTCAGAGACCACACATGGATCAACCAGTGTCATTGCATGTGTGTTCTTTTTACTAACAACAACTGGAGTCATTGCATGTGTGTTCTTTTCACATAGCACATATGGATCCACCAGTGTCATTGCATGTGTGCTCTTTTCACAATCCACCTATGGATCCACCAGTGTCATTGCATGTGTGCTCTTTTTACTAACAACAAGCAGAGTCATTGCATGTGTGTTCTCTTCAGAGACCACATATGGATCCACGATGTCATTCCATGTGTGTTCTTTTACTAACAACAACTGAGTCATTGAAATGTGTTTTTTCTTTAGATACCACACATGGATCCACCAGTGTCATTGCATGGGTGTTCTTTTCACATACCACATATGGATCCATGATGTCATTGAAATGTGTGTTCTCTTCAGAGACCACACATGGATCCACCAGTGTCATTGCATGTGTTTTCTTTTCACAATCCAATTATGGATCCACCAGTGTCATTGCATGTGTGCTCTTTTTACTAACAACAACCAGAGTCATTGCATGTGTGTTCTCTTCAGAGACCATACATGGATCCACCAGTGTCATTGCATGTGTGTTCTTTTTACTAACACAACCAGAGTCAATGAAATGTGTGTTCTGTTCAGAGACCACACATGGATCCACCTGTGTCATTGCACGTGTGTGATCTTTTCACAATCCACCTATGGATCCACCAGTGTCATTGCATGTGTGTTCTTTTTACTAACAACAACCAGAGTCATTGCATGTGTGTACTTTTCACATACCACGTATGGATCCACCAGTGTCATTGCATGTATGTTCTTTTCACAATCCACCTATGGGTCCACCAGTGTCATTGCATGTGTGCTCTTTTTACTAACAACAACCTGAGTCATTGCATGTTTCTTCTTTTTACTAACAACAATTGGAGTCATTGCATGTGTTTTCTTTTCAAATACCACATATGGTTCCACCAGTATCATTGCACGTGTGCTCTTTTCACAATCCACATATGGATCCACCAGTGTCATTGCTTGTGTGTTCTTTTTACTAACAACAACCAGAGATATTGCATGTGTGTTCTCTTCAGAGACCACACATGGATCCACCTGTGTCATTGCATGTGTGTGCTCTTTTCACAATCCACCTATGGATCCACTAGTGTCATTGCATGTGTGATCTTTTTACTAACAACAACCAGAGTCATTGCATGTGTGTTCTTTTCGCATACCACATATGGATCCACCAGTGTCATTGCATGTGTGCTCTTTTTACTAACAACAACCAGAGTCATTGCATGTGTGTTCTCTTCAGAGACCACACGTGTATCCCCCAGTGTTATTGCATGTGTGTTCTTTTTACTAACAACAACCAGAGTCATTGAAATGTGTGTTCTCTTCAGAGACCACACATGGATCCACCAGTGTCATTGCATGTGTGTGCTCTTTTCACAATCCACCTATGGATCCTCTAATGTCATTGCATGTGTGTTCTTTTTACTAACAACAACTGGAGTCATTGCATGTGTGTTCTTTTCACATACCACATATGGATCTACAAGTGTCATTGCATGTGTGGTCTTTTGACAATCCAGCTATGGATCCACAGTGTCATTACTTGTGTGTTATTTTTACTATCAACAACCCGTTCCTTTTCATGTGTGTTCTTTTCACATACCACATATAGATCCACCAGTGCCATTGCATGTGTGCTCTTTTCACAATCCACCTATGGATCCACCATGGTCATTGCATGTGTGCTCTTTTTACTAACAACAACCAGAGTCATTGCATGTGTTTTCTCTTCAGAGACCACACATGGATCCACCAGTGTCATTGCATGTGTGTTCTTTTTACTAACAACAACCAGAGTCATTGAAATGTGTGTTCTCTTAAGAGACCACACATGGATCCACCAGTGTCATTGCATGTGTGGTCTCTTATCCACCAGTGTCATTGCATGTGTGTTCTTTTTACTAACAACAACTGGAGTCATTGCATGTGTGTTCTTTTCAAATACCACATATGGATCCACCAGTGTCATTGCATGTGTGCTCTTTTCACAATCCACATATGGATCCACCAGTGTCATTGCATGTGTGTTCTTTTTACTAACAACAACAAGAGTTATTGCATGTGTGTTCTTTTCACATACCACATATGGATCCACCAGTGTCATTGCATGTGTGTTCTTTTCACAATCCACCTATGGATCCACCAGTGGCATTGCATGTGTGCTCTTTTTACTAACAACAACTAGAGTCATTGCATGTGTGTTCTCTTCAGAGACCACACATGGATCCACCAGTGTTATTGCATGTGTGTTCTTTTTACTAACAACAACCAGAGTCATTGAAATGTGTGTTCTCTTCAGAGACCACACATGGATCCACCAGTGTCATTGCATGTGTGTTCTTTTTACTAACATTAACTGGAGTCATTGCATGTGTGTTCTTTTCACATACCACATATGGATCCACCAGTGTCACTGCATGGGTGCTCTTTTCACAATCCACCTATGGATCCACCAGTGTCATTGCATGTGTGTTCTTTTTACTAAGAACAACCAGAGTCATTGGATGTGTGTTCTTTTCACATACCACATATGGATCCACCAGTGTCATTGCATGTGTGCTCTTTTCACAATCCACCTATGGATCCACCAGTGTCATTGCATGTGTGCTCTTTTTACTAACAACAAGCAGAGTCATTGCATGTGTGTTCTCTTCAGAGACCACACATGGATCAACTAGTGTCATTGCATGTGTGTTCTTTTTACTAACATTAACTGGAGTCATTGCATGTGTGTTCTTTTCTCATACCACATATGGATCCACCAGTGTCACTGCATGCAATCCACCTATGAATCCACCAGTGTCATTGCATGTGTGTTCTTTTTACTAACAACAACCAGAGTCATTGGATGTGTGTTCTTTTCACATATCACATATGGATCCACCAGTGTCATTGCATGTGTGCTCTTTTCACAATCCACCTATGGATCCACCAGTGTCATTGCATGTGTGCTCTTTTTACTAACAACAAGCAGAGTCATTGCATGTGTGTTCTCTTCAGAGACCACATATGGATCCACCAGTGTCATTCCATGTGTGTTCTTTTTACTAACAACAACCAGAGTCATTGAAATGTGTGTTCTCTTTAGATACCACACATGGATCCACCAGTGTCATTGCATGTGTGTTCTTTTCACATACCACATATGGATCCAACATTGTCATTGAAATGTGTGTTCTCTTCAGAGACCACACATGGATCCACCAGTGTCATTGCATGTGTTTTCTTTTCACAATCCAATTATGGATCCACCAGTGTCATTGCATGTGTGCTCTTTTTACTAACAACAACCAGAGTCATTGCATGTGTGTTCTCTTCAGAGACCATACATGGATCCACCAGTGTCATTGCATGTGTGTTCTTTTACTAACACAACCAGTCATTGAAATGTGTGTTACATTGAGACCACACATGGATCCACCTGTGTCATTGAACGTGTGTGATCTTTTCACAATCCACCTATGGATCCACCAGTGTCATTGCATGTGTGTTCTTTTTACTAACAACAACCAGAGTCATTGCATGTGTGTACTTTTCACATACCACGTATGGATCCACCAGTGTCATTGCATGTATGTTCTTTTCACAATCCACCTATGGGTCCACCAGTGTCATTGCATGTGTGCTCTTTTTACTAACAACAACCTGAGTCATTGCATGTTTCTTCTTTTTACTAACAACAATTGGAGTCATTGCATGTGTTTTCTTTTCAAATACCACATATGGATCCACCAGTATCATTGCACGTGTGCTCTTTTCACAATCCACATATGGATCCACCAGTGTCATTGCATGTGTGTTCTTTTTACTAACAACAACAAGAGTTATTGCATGTGTGTTCTTTTCACATACCACATATGGATCCACCAGTGTCATTGCATGTGTGTTCTTTTCACAATCCACCTATGGATCCACCAGTGGCATTGCATGTGTGCTCTTTTTACTAACAACAACTAGAGTCATTGCATGTGTGTTCTCTTCAGAGACCACACATGGATCCACCAGTGTTATTGCATGTGTGTTCTTTTTACTAACAACAACCAGAGTCATTGAAATGTGTGTTCTCTTCAGAGACCACACATGGATCCACCAGTGTCATTGCATGTGTGTTCTTTTTACTAACATTAACTGGAGTCATTGCATGTGTGTTCTTTTCACATACCACATATGGATCCACGGTGTCCTTGCATGGGTGCTCTTTTCACAATCCACCTATGGATCCACCAGTGTCATTGCATGTGTGTTCTTTTTACTAAGAACAACCAGAGTCATTGGATGTGTGTTCTTTTCACATACCACATATGGATCCACCAGTGTCATTGCATGTGTGCTCTTTTCACAATCCACCTATGGATCCACCAGTGTCATTGCATGTGTGCTCTTTTACTAACAACAAGCGAGTCATTGCATGTGTGTTCTTCAGAGACCACACATGGATCAACCAGTGTCATTGCATGTGTGTTCTTTTTACTAACATTAACTGGAGTCATTGCATGTGTGTTCTTTTCTCATACCACATATGGATCCACCAGTGTCACTGCATGTGTGCTCTTTTCACAATCCACCTATGAATCCACCAGTGTCATTGCATGTGTGTTCTTTTTACTAACAACAACCAGAGTCATTGGATGTGTGTTCTTTTCACATATCACATATGGATCCACCAGTGTCATTGCATGTGTGCTCTTTTCACAATCCACCTATGGATCCACCAGTGTCATTGCATATGTGGTCAGTGAACAAACAACAAGCAGAGTCAGTGCATGTGTGTTCTCTTCAGAGACCACACATGGATCCACCAGCGTCATTCCATGTGTGTTCTTTTTACTAACAACAACCAGAGTCATTGAAATGTGTGTTCTCTTTAGATACCACACATGGATCCACCAGTGTCATTGCATGTGTGTTCTTTTCACATACCACATATGGATCCAACATTGTCATTGAAATGTGTGTTCTCTTCAGAGACCACACATGGATCCACCAGTGTCATTGCATGTGTTTTCTTTTCACAATCCAATTATGGATCCACCAGTGTCATTGCATGTGTGCTCTTTTTACTAACAACAACCAGAGTCATTGCATGTGTGTTCTCTTCAGAGACCATACATGGATCCACCAGTGTCATTGCATGTGTGTTCTTTTTACTAACACAACCAGAGTCATTGAAATGTGTGTTCTGTTCAGAGACCACACATGGATCCACCTGTGTCATTGAACGTGTGTGATCTTTTCACAATCCACCTATGGATCCACCAGTGTCATTGCATGTGTGTTCTTTTTACTAACAACAACCAGAGTCATTGCATGTGTGTACTTTTCACATACCACGTATGGATCCACCAGTGTCATTGCATGTATGTTCTTTTCACAATCCACCTATGGGTCCACCAGTGTCATTGCATGTGTGCTCTTTTTACTAACAACAACCTGAGTCATTGCATGTTTCTTCTTTTTACTAACAACAATTGGAGTCATTGCATGTGTTTTCTTTTCAAATACCACATATGGATCCACCAGTATCATTGCACGTGTGCTCTTTTCACAATCCACATATGGATCCACTAGTGTCATTGCATGTGTGATCTTTTTACTAACAACAACCAGAGTCATTGCATGTGTGTTCTTTTCGCATACCACATATGGATCCACCAGTGTCATTGCATGTGTGTTCATTTCACAATCCACCTATGGATCCACCAGTGTCATTGCATGTGTGTTCTTTTTACTAACAACAACCAGAGATATTGCATGTGTGTTCTCTTCAGAGACCACACATGGATCCACCTGTGTCATTGCATGTGTGTGCTCTTTTCACAATCCACCTATGGATCCACTAGTGTCATTGCATGTGTGATCTTTTTACTAACAACAACCAGAGTCATTGCATGTGTGTTCTTTTCTCATACCACATATGGATCCACCAGTGTCATTGCATGTGTGTTCATTTCACAATCCACCTATGGATCCACCAGTGTCATTGCATGTGTGTTCTTTTTACTAACAACAACCAGAGTCATTGCATGTGTGTTCTCTTTAGAGACCACACATGGATCCACCAGTGTCATTGCATGTATGTTCTTTTTACTAACAACAACCAGAGTCATTGAAATGTGTGTTCTCTTCAGAGACCACACATGGATCCACCAGTGTCATTGCATGTGTGTTCTTTTTACTAACATTAACTGGAGTCATTGCATGTGTGTTCTTTTCACATACCACACATGGATCCACCAGTGTCACTGCATGTGTGCTCTTTTCACAATCCACCTATGGATCCACCAGTGTCATTGCATGTGTGTTCTTTTTACTAAGAACAACCAGAGTCATTGGATGTGTGTTCTTTTCACATACCACATATGGATCGACCAGTGTCATTGCATGTGTGCTCTTTTCACAATCCACCTATGGATCCACCAGTGTCATTGCATGTGTGCTCTTTTTACTAACAACAAGCAGAGTCATTGCATGTGTGTTCTCTTCAGAGACCACACATGGATCCACCAGTGTCATTTCATGTATGTTCTTTTTACTAACATTAACTGGAGTCATTGCATGTGTGTTCTTTTCACATACCACATATGGATCCACTAGTGTCACTGCATGTGTGCTCTTTTCACAATCCACCTATGGATCCACCAGTGTCATTGCATGTGTGTTCTTTTTACTAACAACAACCAGAGTCATTGGATGTGTGTTCTTTTCAGATACCACATATGGATCCACCAGTGTCATTGCATGTGTGCTCTTTTCACAATCCACCTATGGATCCACCAGTGTCATTGCATGTGTGCTCTTTTTACTAACAACAAGCAGAGTCATTGCATGTGTGTTCTCTTCAGAGACCACACATGGATCCACCAGTGTCATTCCATGTGTGTTCTTTTTACTAACAACAACCAGAGTCATTGAAATGTGTGTTCTCTTTAGATACCACACATGGATCCACCAGTGTCATTGCATGTGTGTTCTTTTCACATACCACATATGGATCCAACAGTGTCATTGAAATGTGTGTTCTCTTCAGAGACCACACATGGATCCACCAGTGTCATTGCATATGTTTTCTTTTCACAATAAAATTATGGATCCACCAGTGTCATTGCATGTGTGCTCTTTTTACTAACAACAACCAGAGTCATTGCATGTGTGTTCTCTTCAGAGACCATACATGGATCCACCAGTGTCATTGCATGTGTGTTCTTTTTACTAACACAACCAGACTCATTGAAATGTGAGTTCTGTTCAGAGACCACACATGGATCCACCTGTGTCATTGCACGTGTGTGATCTTTTCACAATCCACCTATGGATCCACCAGTGTCATTGCATGTGTGTTCTTTTTACTAACAACAACTAGACTCATTGCATGTGTGTACTTTTCACATACCACGTATGGATCCACCAGTGTCATTGCGTGTGTGTTCTTTTCACAATCCACCTATGGATCCACCAATGTCATTGCATGTGTGCTCTTTTTACTAACAACAACCTGAGTCATTGCATGTTTGTTCTTTTTACTAACAACAATTGGTGTCATTGCATGTGTTTTCTTTTCAAATACCACATATGGATCCACCAGTATCATTGCACGTGTGCTCTTTTCACAATCCACATATGGATCCACTAGTGTCATTGCATGTGTGATCTTTTTACTAACAACAACCAGAGTCATTGCATGTGTGTTCTTTTCGCATACCACATATGGATCCACCAGTGTCATTGCATGTGTGTTCATTTCACAATCCACCTATGGATCCACCAGTGTCATTGCATGTGTGTTCTTTTTACTAACAACAACCAGAGATATTGCATGTGTGTTCTCTTCAGAGACCACACATGGATCCACCTGTGTCATTGCATGTGTGTGCTCTTTTCACAATCCACCTATGGATCCACTAGTGTCATTGCATGTGTGATCTTTTTACTAACAACAACCAGAGTCATTGCATGTGTGTTCTTTTCGCATACCACATATGGATCCACCAGTGTCATTGCATGTGTGTTCATTTCACAATCCACCTATGGATCCACCAGTGTCATTGCATGTGTGTTCTTTTTACTAACAACAACTAGAGTTATTGCATGTGTGTTCTCTTTAGAGACCACACATGGATCCACCAGTGTCATTGCATGTATGTTCTTTTTACTAACAACAACCAGTCATTGAAATGTGTGTTGTCTTCAGAGACCACACATGGATCCACCAGTGTCATTGCATGTGTGCTTTTTTTTACTAACAACAACCAGAGTCATTTCATGTGTGTTCTTTTCAGATACCACATATGGATCCACCAGTGTCACTTGCATGTGTGCTCTTTTCACAATCCACCTATGGATCCACCAGTGTCATTGCATGTGTGTTCTTTTTACTAAGAACAACCAGAGTCATTGGATGTGTGTTCTTTTCACATACCACATATGGATCCACCAGTGTCATTGCATGTGTGCTCTTTTCACAATCCACCTATGGATCCACCAGTGTCATTGCATGTGTGCTCTTTTTACTAACAACAAGCAGAGTCATTGCATGTGTGTTCTCTTCAGAGACCACACATGGATCCACCAGTGTCATTTCATGTATGTTCTTTTTACTAACATTAACTGGAGTCATTGCATGTGTGTTCTTTTCACATACCACATATGGATCCACTAGTGTCACTGCATGTGTGCTCTTTTCACAATCCACCTATGGATCCACCAGTGTCATTGCATGTGTGTTCTTTTTACTAACAACAACCAGAGTCATTGCATGTTTGTTCATTTCAGATACCACATATGGATCCACCAGTGTCATTGCATGTGTGCTCTTTTCACAATCCACCTATGGATCCACCAGTGTCATTGCATGTGTGCTCTTTTTACTAACAACAAGCAGAGTCATTGCATGTGTGTTCTCTTCAGAGACCACACATGGATCCACCAGTGTCATTCCATGTGTGTTCTTTTTACTAACAACAACCAGAGTCATTGAAATGTGTGTTCTCTTTAGATACCACACATGGATCCACCAGTGTCATTGCATGTGTGTTCTTTTCACATACCACATATGGATCCAACAGTGTCATTGAAATGTGTGTTCTCTTCAGAGACCACACATGGATCCACCAGTGTCATTGCATGTGTTTTCTTTTCACAATAAAATTATGGATCCACCAGTGTCATTGCATGTGTGCTCTTTTTACTAACAACAACCAGAGTCATTGCATGTGTGTTCTCTTCAGAGACCATACATGGATCCACCAGTGTCATTGCATGTGTGTTCTTTTTACTAACACAACCAGACTCATTGAAATGTGAGTTCTGTTCAGAGACCACACATGGATCCACCTGTGTCATTGCACGTGTGTGATCTTTTCACAATCCACCTATGGATCCACCAGTGTCATTGCATGTGTGTTCTTTTTACTAACAACAACTAGACTCATTGCATGTGTGTACTTTTCACATACCACGTATGGATCCACCAGTGTCATTGCGTGTGTGTTCTTTTCACAATCCACCTATGGATCCACCAATGTCATTGCATGTGTGCTCTTTTTACTAACAACAACCTGAGTCATTGCATGTTTGTTCTTTTTACTAACAACAATTGGTGTCATTGCATGTGTTTTCTTTTCAAATACCACATATGGATCCACCAGTATCATTGCACGTGTGCTCTTTTCACAATCCACATATGGATCCACCAGTGTCATTGCATGTGTGTTCTTTTTACTAACAACAACCAGAGATATTGCATGTGTGTTCTCTTCAGAGACCACACATGGATCCACCTGTGTCATTGCATGTGTGTGCTCTTTTCACAATCCACCTATGGATCCACTAGTGTCATTGCATGTGTGATCTTTTTACTAACAACAACCAGAGTCATTGCATGTGTGTTCTTTTCGCATACCACATATGGATCCACCAGTGTCATTGCATGTGTGTTCATTTCACAATCCACCTATGGATCCACCAGTGTCATTGCATGTGTGCTCCTTTTACTAACAACAACCAGAGTCATTGCATGTGTGTTCCCTTTAGAGACCACACATGGATCCACCAGTGTCATTGCATGTATGTTCTTTTTACTAACAACAACCAGAGTCATTGAAATGTGTGTTCTCTTTAGAGACCACACATGGATCCACCAGTGTAATTGCATGTGTGTTCTTTTCACATACCACATATGGATCCACCAGTGTCATTGAAATGTGTGTTCTCTTCAGAGACCACACATGGATCCACCAGTGTCATTGCATGTGTGTGCTCTTTTCACAATCCACCTATGGATCCTCTAATGTCATTTCATGTGTGTTCTTTTTACTAACAACAACTGGAGTCATTGCATGTGTGTTCTTTTCAAATACCACATATGGATCCACCAGTGTCATTGTGTGCTCTTTTCACAATCCACATATGGATCCACCAGTGTCATTGCATGTGTGTTCTTTTTACTAACAACAACAAGAGTTATTGCATGTGTGTTCTTTTCACATACCACATATGGATCCACCAGTGTCATTGCATGTGTGTTCTTTTCACAATCTACCTATGGATCCACCAGTGTCATTGCATGTGTGCCCTTTTTACTAACAACAACCAGATTCATTGCATGTGTGTTCTCTTCAGAGACCACACATGGATCCACCAGTGTTATTTCATGTGTGTTCTTTTTACTAACAACAACCATAGTCATTGAAATGTGTGTTCTCTTCAGAGACCACACATGGATCCACCAGTGTCATTGCATGTGTGTTCTTTTTACTAACATTAACTGGAGTGATTGCATGTGTGTTCTTTTCACATACCACATATGGATCCACCAGTGTCACTGCATGTGTGCTCTTTTCACAATCCACCTATGGATCCACCAGTGTCATTGCATGTGTGTTCTTTTTACTAACAACAACCAGAGTCATTGGATGTGTGTTCTTTTCACATACCACATATGGATCCACCAGTGTCATTGCATGTGTGCTCTTTTCACAATCCACCTATGGATCCACCTGTGTAATTGCATGTGTGCTCTTTTTACTAACAACAAGCAGAGTCATTGCATGTGTGTTCTTTTTACTAACAACAACCAGAGTCATTGAAATGTGTGTTCTCTTTAGATACCACACATGCATCCACCAGTGTCATTGCATGTGTGTTCTTTTCACATACCACATATGGATCCAACAGTGTCATTGAAATGTGTGTTCTCTTCAGAGACCACACATGGATCCACCAGTGTCATTGCATGTGTTTTCTTTTCACAATCCACCTATGGATCCACCAGTGTCATTGCATGTGTGCTCTTTTTACTAACAACAAACAGAGTCATTGCATGTGTGTTCTCTTCAGAGACCACACATGGATCCACCAGTGTCATTGCATGTGTGTTCTTTTTACTAACACAACCAGAGTCATTGAAATGTGTGTTCTCTTCAGAGACCACACATGGATCCACCTTTGTCATTGCATGTGTGAGCTCTTTTCACAATGCACCTATGGATCCACCAGTGTCATTGCATGTGTGTTCTTTTTACTAACAACAACTGGAGTCATTGCATGTGTGTTCTTTCCCCATACCACATATGGATCCACTAGTGTCATGCATGTGTGCTCTTTTCACAATCCACCTATGGATCCACCAGTGTCATTGCATGTGTGTTCTTTTTACTAACAACAATCAGAGTCATTGGATGTGTGTGCTTTTCACATACCACATATGGATCCACCAGTGTCATTGCATGTGTGTTCTTTTCACAATCCACCTATGGATCCACCAGTGTTATTGCATGTGTGCTCTTTTTACTAACAACAAGCAGAGTCATTGCATGTGTGTTCTCTTCAGAGACCACACATGGATCGACCAGTGTCATTCCATGTGTGTTCTTTTTACTAACAACCAGAGTCATTGAAATGTGTGTTCTCTTTAGATACCACACATGGATCCACCAGTGTCATTGCATGTGTGTGTCACATCCCAAATTTTAGATTTGGTCTTGCATATCATTTATTGCATCGCATAATATCTTTCCATGCATTACCGTCGAGTAGAGAGGATCGACGAAACGCTATTTGCAAAACCCTGTTTCTACTTCGCTTCGAGGTTCCTACGGGGAGCTTCAGAGGGACTTGCAATAACCACCCCGTAGGTTCGAGCTTTCGCTCAAACTTCGACTGAAGGTTGTTCCCCTCGACGATACGAACCCGTAGGCGCGAAAATCGCTCCAATCGGAGTTCGTATGCAAAAGACTCGGACGTTTTAGTAAACCGCCGGAAAACGGTCCGAAAATCCGGACAGATTTCCGAATCGGAGTCAAATCTGGACCGTTTTCAGTTTAGGACTGTTTTTTTTTCTGCGCGTGAAGGACCAATAAAAGGAGGACCCCACCCTGCCTCGTAGACCGTGCACGCAACCCAAACCCACGTACGCGACCTCCTCCTGGCGCCGCCTCACGCGTCGCGCCGCCGCTTTCTCCTCGCCGCCGCCACCCCTGCCGGCCATCGCCGCGTCTGTTGCCGGGTTCGTCTCGCCGCCCTCTTTCCGTTCCCGTGCTCCGCGTCTCCATCCGCCGCCGCCAACTGCGCCCTGCAGATCGCCGCGTACGCGCGCGTGTTTAATTATTCCGGGAGCCGTAGTTGACCGTGTGTGTACGTGCAGGTAGAACCACGCCGCCGGAACCGACCGTCGCCGCCGTCCGGAGCTCGCCGGAGTTCGTTTCGCCGTCCGTTTCCGGTAAGACAGCAGCCACCGTCAGATCTCAGATCAGCGGCTTAGATCGTTCGTTGACTGGTCAGCACTCCAGACGTTGACTAGTCAGAGGCCCCATACGTTGACTGGTCAGACGCCCAGTCAGCGCCCAGTCATCAGACACAGTTGACTGGGTCAATTTCGTTAATCCTATTAGTTGGCAGATTTCGGTAGAATCTTGTAAATTGCGTAAAAATTAAACCGCTTGGCCAAAAATTGCAAATAAAATATGCACGAGTTCAGTGAGTCGCGTAGAATCTCGCTGTAGCTTTGGTTCAGACTTTTACTGTCAGGTTTAGTACAGTTTAATCAAACTATTTAGTGGCCTTTTCGGAGTATTAAATTCGTAGTAAAAGTTTCGTAGCTCCAAAAATCGCGTATGATATGTCTCTGAACTCGTATGAACGAGGGGAATCTCATCATTAATTAAAAAGATAGGCTTACAGTAAAAACTTCTGCAGTATTTGTCTAATGGCTTTCTGCAGTGTTTTAATTACTCGGGATGTTTTATAACTCCTTTTTTGAGTAATTCCAATTGGTACTGTTTCTTATCAGCGATGCCTATGCAGTAGAATTTTTCCAGGATTTTACAAACAGTATACTACCGGTAGTGAATTATTTAAGTTCTAGCTCTAGTAGAGATCTCTACTTTTGGTTAATAGTTTTCCTAGCGCCAAATCTATTTTCCATGCATGTATTCGGTAGTAATATGTATTAGTATTATGTGGTGCAGCTGTAGCACCAATTCACCTGCCGTTCTTGCATTCATGCATCATCTTTGTTGCATATGTTTGTGAATTGTTTGTTTATGAATGCAATTGTGTCGTGTAGATTGTGTGGAGTGCAACCCTTGCTCGTGTTTGGATTGTTCCTCCGACCGCTTCAATCAAGGCAAGTAGATGCTACTTTGTTCATGAATCGTCCTACTATTTTCAATGCATTGTCGTGTATTTTATAGATGCATGTGTAGGATGATACTATCGCTATGCTATGTCCTATTATTGTGGTAGGGCTTTCCTTGTAGATGAACCACCGTTGTAGATGTGCTTAGCCATCTAAGTTGAACGAGGGCTGGGTTACATCATTGATACTTGTTTTCTCAAAGTATTGGTTTGTGAAAACTAAAAACAACTTAATCAATGAACCCCCTGGGTGTGATGGTATTGATAATTTTTGGTGGTTTCATTGCGGAAAGGCACCCAGGTATCAAGAGAAAATGATTGGCTTCTTTATTGTGTAGCTTACATGTACAACCATGTGCCAATAATGAAATGGGCGGTTGGTTGGACTTAGTAGGTTGTGGTAACTCGAACCCGCGTATCCAGAGATGTAGAATTTTGGTAGGTTGGACCGGTGCGCGTCGGGATTGAGGAGCTACTTCCCGAACAGTCTCTTCTTGGTCTTCTCCCTATCATCACCCTAAATGAGAGTGGTGGTACGAGCTGGGCTGGCCAAGTCACATGGATAAAGTGTACTAACCTCTGCAGAGTGTATAATCTAATCGATTAGCCGTGTCCCCGGTTATGGACAACTGAGTTGCTTGATATTGATTCCATGACATGTTTCTCGCTCATTCTAATTTCATAATTGTTTAATATTGTTGGGATAACTTAATTGGGATCTTTTCAAAGAAAAATCAAAAACTGTTTATGAAAGTAGGACAAAGTTATTTGCAAATGCAAGTCAGACACAGCTCCACTTGCCAAATATGCATGTAGATGTTAGTACTATTGTCTCCATTTACTAGCTCTACTTGCCGTACATTCCATGTATTGACCCTTCGGGGCTGTTGCGTTTTATGCTGCAGGTTATTCCGATTCTGATTGATCGTTATAGGCCACGGTACTCCACTCGGCACTTGTTCACTTGTGGGCAATTTGAAGAATGGAGGATTTACTCGATTATGTTGCTACCTGAATAATTTGAGCTAGCCTTGTGCTAAGCTTTCATTGTAATAATGGTACTCTGGATCTTCGGTACTTATGATACACGAATATTTCGCTATGTTATCTATCATACTCTATTGTGGGCCAATGAACCGATCCAGGGATTGGCATGTCACATAGAGGCCACGGTCTTTTCAGAACCGGGGTGTCACAGGATGGTATCATAGCCCGTGTGTCGACTGTAGGATCGTGACCTAGGATTGGATTAGGAAGCCATAGATTTATTAAAGCCTATATTAACTCTGTCTTTCATCTTATGCCTTTCACCTCAGAATTCTTACCATATGCTATTCTCACACTTTCCTCTTTTACTTGATAGATGGGAGAAGTCAGGACTGAGTATGCCACCATGGAGTCACCAAGGCCCTTTGCAAGGCAGTTAGCTCCGCTCTCGCAGTCATTGGGATTGCCACTGCCCATGTTCAAGGGAAGAAGGCTGTACACCTATGGATATGGAGAGGATGCATGGGAGATCACTACCTTCATATTCAGAGATGCCGCCTTGCCAAACCCAGTGCATTTGATCTACACCAAGACCTACTGCAACTGGGGACTTGGAATCAACTTGGCCATACATGAAGCCCTGTCTCGCCAGTGCCATCAAGTCCGACACCTACTACCGGCAGATTCACCCTACCGTGACTATGGAAGGCGTGATGATGGGAACATTGTGGTTACCCAGGCGACAGAACAACATGCCGCCCCATCGGAGGCACATAGAGGACATGGAAAGGGAGAATGGAGCTCTAGCAGAGAAGGTGAGGATGATAAAGGAGATTGCAGATTTTACTAGCAATGGTATGGTGGTCCAAGGACAGGAGATTGACACTTTGCATGAAGCTGTGGGAGTTCTGGAGAATGCCCTGATAGCCAGAGATGCAACCATAGCACATCTTCATGGTACTGTGCAGGAGAACACCCAGAACATACAGAAACTGCAAGGGACAATCTAGGAAAGGGATCAAACTATTGAAGCTATGACAGCCCAGATTGCCGCTCTCCAAGCACAGCTGAATCCACCCTCTGATGATGACAATGGAGATGATGGCAACAATGGGGATGATGATGACAGTGGAGATGATGATGATGAGGACGATGATGATGGAGACGATGATGGTGGAGGAGATGAAGCTGTTGCAGTTGCAGCTGAGGATGAAGAAGAAGAGGAGAATCCAGAAGAGGTGGAGTTTGACGTTTCAAGTGATGGTTCAGGAGAGGTGTACACTCCGCCTCCATGGTTGTACCGCGAGCCGAAGCGCCAACGCATGACCGCAAGGACCTACCTCAAACTCTTCAATCAATAGATAGAAGTCCACCAATTAGTCCTCGTTAGGCGAAATCGTTAGAATTATTCTCGATCGTTGTGATACTTAGTTCGTGTTAGTGTAAGAGTGTTTAGATGCTTATTTGTGTACTCCAATATCCCAGGAATTATTTGTGCAAAATTATATGAAAGAGTTATGGCAATTTGGTTACTATATGTGTTGTTTTCGCTGCAGTTTTTCTGCTGATACAGCAGTACTGCGCGATTTTTCATATTTTTCTGATAACTCGGAAAAATCTGAAAAAAGTTGGTCTGATGCGGAACTTCCTGTTCTATATGCACAAAAATTGGCTCATTTTTCTGACGAGTTTAAGTCAGACGGAAAAATTCGCGAACACAGCAGAACTGTTCTGTCAGAATTGTTGTTTTGTCGTTTTGATGCTCAACTGTTTAGTTAACCATTGCCAACTCTTGCAAAACTATTTCAGTAGGTATATACTGCTAGGATAGCACCTGGGATGTTGCTGGACCGCTTGTTTGTTGATGTGTTGCTTGCTTGTGATTGTCTGCTATTGTTTGTTGTTGCTTGACCATATGCATGGGTAGAATCCTATTACCGTAGTTGATTCTTTCTAAACTTACCTGTGCTGAACCGCAGATGCCTCCCCGCCGCCAACCCACTGAGTTGGAGCAGCTCCTGGCAGCTCAGGCAAAGCTGACCCAAGTGATGACCCAGTTCATGGCGAATCAGAACAACAACAATGGAAACAATCAGCCTCAGGGAGATGCTCTCACCAGATTTCTGAGGTTAAGGCTAGCTAAGTTCTCTACTGCAACGGAACCAATGGTTGCTCTCAACTGGTTGCGTTCCGTCAACAAGGATCTAGTAACTGTTGGATGCACTGATGCTGAGAAGGTGAGGTTTGCCGCTCACCTACTGGAGGGACCAGCCGCTTCTTGGTGGGACACATTTCAGATCACCCACCCTCTGAATACTGTGACTTGGGCAATGTTTGAGGAAGGTTTCAGGACCGACCACGTGTCTTCAGGAGTTCTGAGCCTGAAGAGGAAGGAGTTCCGCAACTTGCACCAAACCAATCGCACCGTGGCCGAGTACATTGAGGAGTTCAACAACCTGTCCCGTTATGCACCTGAGGATGTTGACACTGATGCAAAAAGGAGAGATTCTGGATGGCCTCGGTGATGAGCTTTCGGCAGCTCGGTGGTTTATTGCCCCACTTTCCAGGAGCTTATGGACAAGGCTAGGATCCTGGAAGGGAAGCACAAGCAGGTGGAAAGCCGCAAGAGAAAGAACAACAATCACCACTCTGGCTCACACCACAAGTCTCGCACTTCATATGATGGGTACTCCAAGCATGGAGGGAATGACCATGGGAGCCATGACCGCCACCACCATGGAGGCGATGGACATCATCATGACAACCATAGGAGCAGTCACCACAACCACAAGGGAGGATACTCTCACCACTCTGGAGGACACGGTGGACATGACCGCAACCGCGATCGCAATTTTGTGAAGAAGGATCTGAGTGAGGTGACATGCTTCAAGTGTAAGCAAAAGGGACACTATGCTGACAACTGTCCGGAGAGGAAAGGACTGAAGCCAACCAACAATGAGAAGGCCACAGTGAACCACATGAATGTGGAGGAGATTCCAGACGAGCCTGACCTTGTGATTGATAAGTTCCCAATCAGCACTCACCCTGCACTTATACTTTTTGATACTGGTGCATCGCATTCATTCATATCAAGGGCATTTGTGGATAAGTATAAGTTACCTACTGAGTCTATGAAGAGGTCTTTTAGAGTGAGTTCACCTGGAGGAGATATGATAGCTAGTGTGGGATGCCGCAATTTAACTGTGAGGATTGGAACACACAACTTCATTGCACATTTGGTAGTGTTGGATTCACAAGGGTTAGATGTCATTCTGGGTATGGATTGGATGTCTATGCATGGGGGACACATAGATTGTGCACAGCGAGCTATTTCACTCAAAACCCAGGATGGTAAGAGGATTAGATTCAAGTCAGCCGTACGACCAGGAAGGTGTAAGCTGAATTCTCTTAAGGGGGTTAGCATGGATACTGTGCCAGTGATAAGGGATTACCCCGACGTGTTTCCGGAAGAACTACCGGGGATGCCACCTGACAGGGAAGTAGAGTTTCTTATCGACCTGATGCCGGGAACAGGACCAATAGCAAAGAAACCATATAAGATGGATGTGGATGAGCTGAAGGAATTGAAGAAACAGTTGAAGGAGCAGCTGGAAAAGGGATTCATTCAGCCTAGTGCGTCGTCATGGGGTGCACCTGTTCTGTTTGTGGAGAAAAAAGACAGCACCAAGATATTAGTGGTGGACTATCGTTCGCTGAATGAGGTAACCATCAAGAACAAGTACCCTCTGCCGAACATAAATGATTTGTTTGATCAACTGGAAGGAGCAAAGGTGTTCAGCAAGATTGATCTGCGATCTGGCTACTTTCAATTGAAGATCCGGAAGGAGGATGTACCAAAAACCTCCTTCACCACTAGATATGGTTTATATGAGTATACAGTTATGTCATTTGGACTAACGAATGCCCCGGCATATTTCATGACCATGATGAACAAGGTATTTATGGAGTACTTGGACAAGTTCGTGGTAGTGTTTATTGATGACATACTGATATATTCCAAGGATGATGCTGAGCATGAGAAACATCTGCGACTGATTATGGAAAAACTGAGGGAACACCAGCTGTATGCCAAATTCAACAAGTGTGAATTCGCTTAACATCATTGGTTTCTTGGACACGTAGTGTCGGAGAAGGAGTCATTGATCCAAGCAAAGTGACTGCAGTAACTGAGTGGGAAGCACCCAAGAATGCGGGAGAGATTCGAAGCTTTCTGGGACTTGCTGGATATTATAGGAGGTTCATTGAAAACTTTTCCAAGATTGCTAAGCCGATGACTGAACTTCTGAAGAAGGAGAGAAAGTTTGAATGGACGGATGTGTGTGAAGCTAGCTTTCAGGAACTGAAGCGTCGACTAGTGACTCCACCTGTTATGTGCTTACCAGATCTTCAGAAGGATTTCCATGTGTACTGTGATGCATCTCGATAGGGACTTGGGAGAGTGCTGATGCAAGATGGGAGAGTGGTGTCATATGCCTCGCGATAACTCAAGCACCATGAGCGGAATTACCCCACGCATGACTTGGAGTTAGCGTCAGTGGTTCATGCGCTCAAGGTATGGAGGCATTACTTAATGGGAAAACACTGTGATGTGTACACCGACCACAAGAGCCTGAAATACATATTTACACAGAAGGAGCTGAACATGAGACAAAGGAGATGGTTGGAACTTATCAAGGACTATGATATGAATTTACAATATCACCCAGGAAAGGCCAATGTAGTAGTAGATACTCTGAGCCGAAAGGTTTATGCCAATGGATTGACAATTGGTGAATTGCCTGAGGATTTGTGCAAGCAATTCAAGGACCTTAGACTGGAGGTAGTATCTGAAGGATACTTGGCTACAATGGAAGTCCAACCAACGCCAGATGTAATCAGAAGGCTCAAGTGGGAGACAAAGAGATAGATGAAGTTAAGGAAAAGATGAAGGAAGGTCGAGCAAGGGAATTCCGCGAGGATGAGCAAGGTACCTTGTGGTATGGAGATCGTTTGTGTGTGCCCAACGATCCGGAGTTAAGGAAGTTGATTATGCAGGAAGCTCATGACTCGTCGTATTCCATACATCCGGGCAATACGAAGATGTATATGGACCTAAAGGACAGATTCTGGTGGAACAACATGAAGGGAGACATCGCAGAGCATATCGCCCTATGTGATGTATGTAGCCGAGTGAAGGCGGAACACCAGAAACCAGCAGGACTGCTACAGCCTTTGCCTGTGCCGGATTGGAAATGGGATAGAGTGGGAATGGACTTTATCATAGGACTGCCCAGGACCAGATCAGGATATGACTCTATTTGGGTGGTGGTCGACTATTTGACCAAGGTAGCCCACTTTATACCAGTGAAGACGACCTATACGAGTGCAAAGTTGGCCAAGATTTACATGGAAAAGATTGTGTGCCTACATGGAGTTCCCAAGAGTATCGTATCTGATAGAGGTACCCAATTTACCTCACACTTCTGGCGCCAGCTGCACGAGTCACTTGGTACTAGATTGGAGTTTAGCACAGCGTTTCACCCGCAGACTGATGGACAGACCGAGAGGGTGAATCAGATTTTGGAGGACATGCTAAGAGCTTGCGCATTGGCTCATGGTTCTAGTTGGGATGAGAACTTGTCGTATGCTGAGTCTTCCAACAACAACAGTTATCAAACCAGCATCAAGACGTCACCGTTCGATGTGCTGTATGGGAAACAGTGCCGAACACCATTGCTATGGGATGGAGTAGGAGAACGTCAGTTGTTTGGACCTGACTTGATCAAGGACGCTGAGGAGAAGGTCGCCTTGATTAGAGACAGACTGAAGGTAGCACAATCAAGACAGAAGAGCTACGCTGACGCCAAGCGCAAGGAAGTGGTATATGAGATAGGTGATAGAGCATACCTCAGAGTATCGCCACTTCGTGGAATCAAGAGATTTGGTATTGAGGGTAAGCTGGCACCTCGATTTATTGGACCGTATCGGGTCTTAGCACGCAAAGGAGAAGTTGCTTATCAGTTGGAGTTGCCAGAGGCTCTGTCTGCTGTTCACAACGTGTTCCACGTATCCTAGCTGAAGAAGTGCCATCCGGAGATGGTGGATACACCATTGAGAGACACTGTACCGCTAGAAGAGGTTCAGCTTGAGAACGACTTGACCTATGAGGAGAAACCGGTCAAGATTCTGGAGACATCAGAAAGGACTACCCGTACCAAGACAATCAAGTTTTGCAAGGTGCAGTGGAGCCACCACACCGAAGAGGAAGCCACTTGGTACCATGAAGATGACATCCGAGAGGACTACCCACACCTATTTGCTAGCCGCGCCGAATCTCGAGGACGAGATTCATCATAAGGGGGTTAGTCTTGTCACATCCCAAATTTTTGATTTGGTCTTGCATATCATTCATTGCATCGCATCATATCTTTCCATGCATTACCGTCGAGTAGAGAGGATCGACGAAACGCTATTTGCAAAACCCCGTTTCTACTTCGCTTCGAGGTTCCTGCGGGGAGCTTCAGAGGGACTTGCAATAACCACCCCTGTAGGTTCGAGCTTTCGCTCAATCTTCGACTGAAGGTTGTTCCCCTCGACGATACGAACCCGTAGGCGCAAAAATCGCTCCAATCGGAGTTCGTATGCAAAAGACTCGGACGTTTTAGTAAACCGCCGGAAAACCGCCGAAAATCCGGACCGATTTCCGAATCGGAGTCAAATCTGGACCGTTTTCAGTTTAGGACTATTTTTTTTCTGCCCATGAAGGACCAATAAAAGGAGGACCCCACCCTGCCTCGTAGACCGTGCACGCAACCCAAACCCACGTACGCGACCTCCTCCTGGCGCCACCTCCTGCCGATCGCGCCGTCGCCGTCGCTTCTCCTCGCCGCGCCGCCACCGCCATCGTCGGCTGCGTCACATTGCGGGTTCGTCTCGCCGCCCTCTTTCCGTTCCCGTGCTCCGCGTCTCCATCCGCCGCCGCCAACTACGCCCTGCAGATCGCCGCGTACGTGCGCGCGTTTAATTATTTCGGGAGCCGTAGTTGACCGTGTGTGTACGTGCAGGTAGAACCACGCCGCCGGAATCGACCGTCGCCGCCGTCCGGAGCTCGCCGGAGTTCGTTTCGCCGTCCGTTTCCGGTAAGACAGCAGCCACCGTCAGATCTCAGATCAGCGGCTTAGATCGTTCGTTGACTGGTCAGCACTCCAGACGTTGACTAGTCAGAGGCCCCAGACGTTGACTGGTCGACGCTTGATCAGCGCCAGATCATCGAACACGATTGTAGGTCAATTTCGTTAATCCTATTAGTTGGCAGATTTCGGTAGAATCTTGTAAATTGCGTAGAAATTAAACCGCTTGGCCAAAAATTGCAAATAAAATATGCACGAGTTTAGTGAGTCGCGTAGAATCTCGCTGTAGCTTTGGTTCAGACTTTTACTGTAAGGTTTAGTACAGTTTAATCAAACTAGTTAGTGGCCTTTTCGGAGTATTAAATTCGTAGTAAAAGTTTCGTAGCTCCAAAAATCGCGTATGATATGTCCCTGAACTCGTATGAACGAGGGGAATCTCATCGTGAATTAAAAAGATAGGCTTACAGTAAAAACTTCTGCAGTATTTGTCTAATGGCTTTCTGCAGTGTTTTAATTACTCGGGATGTTTTATAACTCCTTTTTGGAGTAATTCCAATTGGTACTGTTTATTATCAGCGATGCCTATGCGGTAGAATTTTTCCAGGATTTTACAAACAGTATACTACCGGTAGTGAATTATTTAAGTTCTAGCTCTAGTAGAGATTTCTACTTTTGGTTAATAGTTTTCCGAGCGCCAAATCTATTTTCCATGCATGTATTCGGTAGTAATATGTATTAGTATTATGTGGTGCAGCTGTAGCACCAATTCACCTGCCTTTCTTGCATTCATGCATCATCTTTGTTGCATATGTTTGTGAATTGTTTGTTTATGAATGCAATTCTATCGTGTAGATTGTGTGGAGTGCAAC
Organism: Avena insularis; assembly: GCA_023614405.1. Classification (NCBI taxonomy): domain Eukaryota; kingdom Viridiplantae; phylum Streptophyta; class Magnoliopsida; order Poales; family Poaceae; genus Avena; species Avena insularis. The sequence goes on along the minus strand of JAJUPC010000480.1, from coordinate 223,769 downwards.
CCTTGCTCGTGTTTGGATTGTTCCTCCGACCGCTTCAATCAAGGCAAGTAGATGCTACTTTGTTCATGAATCGTCCTACTATTTTCAATGCATTGTCGTGTATTTTATAGATGCATGTGTAGGATGATACTATCGCTATGCTATGTCCTATTATTGTGGTAGGGCTTTCCTTGTAGATGAACCACCGTTGTAGATGTGCTTAGCCATGCTAAGTTGAACGAGGGCTGGGTTACATCATTGATACTTGTTTTCTCAAAGTATTGGTTTGTGAAAACTAAAAACAACTTAATCAATGAACCCCCTGGGTGTGATGGTATTGATAATTTTTGGTGGTTTCATTGCGGAAAGGCACCCAGGTATCAAGAGAAAATGATTGGCTTCTTTATTATGTAGCTTACATGTACAACCATGTGCCAATAATGAAATGGGCGGTTGGTTGGACTTAGTAGGTTGTGGTAACTCGAACCCGCGTATCCAGAGATGTAGAATTTTGGTAGGTTGGACCGGTCTTCGATTGAGGAGCTACTTCGAACAGTCTCTTCTTGGTCTTCTCCCTATCATCACCCTAAATGAGAGTGGTGTACGTGGGCTGGCCAAGTCACATGGGTAAAGTGTACTAACCTCTGCAGAGTGTATAATCTAATCGATTAGCCGTGTCCCGGTTATGGACTGAGTTGCTAGATATTGATTCCATGACATGTTTCTCGCTCATTCTAATTTCATAATTGTTTAATATTGTTGGGATAACTTAATTGGGATCTTTTCAAAGAAAAATCAAAAACTGTTTATGAAAGTAGGACAAAGTTATTTGCAAATGCAAGCCAGACACAGCTCCACTTGCCAAATATGCATGTAGATGTTAGTACTATTGTCTCCATTTACTAACTCTACTTGCCATACATTCCATGTATTGACCCTTCGGGGCTGTTGCGTTTTATGCTGCAGGTTATTCCGATTCTGATTGATCGTTATAGGCCACGGTACTCCACTCGGCACTTGTTCACTTGTGGGCAATTTGAAGAATGGAGGATTTACTCGATTATGTTGCTACCTGAATAATTTGAGCTAGCCTTGTGCTAAGCTTTCATTGTAATAATGGTACTCTGGATCTTCGGTACTTATGATACACGGATATTTCGCTATGTTATCTATCTTACTCTATTGTGGGCCAATGAACCGATCCAGGGATTGGCATGTCACATAGAGGCCACGGTATTTTCAGAACCGGGGTGTCACAGTGTGTTCTTTTCACATAACACATATGGATCTAACAGTGTCATTGAAATGTGTGTTCTCTTCAGAGACCACACATGGATCCATCAGTGTCATTGCATGTGTTTTCTTTTCACAATCCACCTATGGGTCCACCAGTGTCATTGCATGTGTGCTCTTTTTACTAACAACAACCTGAGCCATTGCATGTTTGTTCTCTTTAGAGACCAGACATGGATCCACCGGTGTCATTTCATGTGTGTTCTTTTTACTAACAACAACCAGAGTCATTGAAATGTGTGTTCTCTTCAGAGACCACACATGGATCCACCAGTGTCATTGCATGTGTGTTCTTTTTACTAACAACAACTGGAGTCATTGCATGTGTGTTCTTTTCACATACCACATATAGATCCACCAGTGTCATTGCATGTGTGCTCTTTTCACAATCCACCTATGGATCCACCAGTGTCATTGCATGTGTGCTCTTTTTACTAACAACAACAAGAGTCATTGCATGTGTTTTCTCTTCAGAGACCACACATGGATCCACCAGTGTCATTGCATGTGTGTTCTTTTTACTAAAAACAACTAGAGTCATTGAAATGTCTGTTCTCTTCAGAGACCACACATGGATCCACCAATGTCATTGCATGTGTGGTCTCTTATCCACCAGTGTCATTGCATGTGTGTTCTTTTTACTAACAACAACTGGAGTCATTGCATGTGTGTTCTTTTCAAATACCACATATGGATCCACCAGTGTCATTGCATGTGTGCTCTTTTCACAATCCACATATGGATCCACCAGTGTCATTGCATGTGTGTTCTTTTTACTAACAAGAACAAGAGTTATTGCATGTGTGTTATTTTCACATACCACATATGGATCCACCAGTGTCATTGCATGTGTGTTCTTTTCACAATCCACCTATGGATCCACCAGTGTCATTGAATCTGTGCTCTTTTTACTAACAACAACCAGAGTCATTGCATGTGTGTTCTCTTCAGAGACCACACATGGATCCACCAGTGTTATTGCATGTGTGTTCTTTTTACTAACAACAACCAGAGTCATTGAAATGTGTGTTCTCTTCAGAGACCACACATGGATCCACCAGTGTCATTGCATGTGTGTTCTTTTTACTAACAACAACTGGAGTCATTGCATGTGTGTTCTTTTCACATACCACATATGGATCCACCAGTGTCATTGCATGTGTCCTCTTTTCACAATGTACCTATGGATCCACCAGTGTTATTGCATGTGTGTTCTTTTTACTAACAACAACCAGAGTCATTGGATGTGTGTTCTTTTCACATACCACATATGGATCCACCAGTGTCATTGCATGTGTGTTATTTTCACAATCCACCTATGGATCCACCAGTCTTATTGCATGTGTGCTCTTTTTACTAACAACAAGCAGAGTCATTGCATGTGTGTTCTCTTTAGAGACCACACATGCATCCACCAGTGTCATTCCATGTGTGTTCTTCTTACTAACAACAACCAGAGTCATTGAAATGTGTGTTCTCTTTAGATACCACACATGGATCCACCAGTGTCATTGCATATGTGTTCTTTTCACATACCACATATGGATCCAACAGTGTCATTGAAATGTGTGTTCTCTTCAGAGACCACACATGGATCCACCAGTGTCATTGCATGTGTTTTCTCTTCACAATCCACCAGTGTCATTGCATGTGTGCTCTTTTTGCTAACAACAACCAGAGTCATTGGATGTGTGTTCTTTTCACATACCACATATGGATCCACCAGTGTCATTGCATGTGTGTTCTTTTCACAATCCACCTATGGATCCACCAGTGTTATTACATGTGTGCTCTTTTTACTAACAACAAGAAGAGTCATTGCATGTGTATTCTCTTCAGAGACCACACATGGATCCACCAGTGTCATTCCATGTGTGTTCTTTTTACTAACAACAACCAGAGTCATTGAAATCTGTGTTCTCTTTAGATACCACACATGGATCCACCAGTGTCATTGCATGTGTGTTCTTTTCACATACCACATATGGATCCAACAGTGTCATTGAAATGTGTGTTCTCTTCAGAGACCACACATGGATCCACCAGGGTCATTGCATGTGTTTTCTTTTCACAATCCACCTATGGATCCACCAGTGTCATTGAATGTGTGCTCTTTTTACTAACAACAACCAGAGTCATTGCATGTGTGTTATCTTCAGAGACCATACATGGATCCACCAGTTTCATTGCATGTGTGTTATTTTTACTAACACAGCCAGAGTCATTGAAATGTGTGTTCTCTTCAGAGACCACACATGGATCCACCTGTGTCATTGCATGTGTGTGCTCTTTTCACAATACACCTATGGATCCACCAGTGTCATTGCATGTGTGTTCTTTTTACTAACAACAACTGGAGTCATTGCATGTGTGTTCTTTTCCCATACCACATATCGATCCACTATTGTCACTGCATGTGTGCTCTTTTCACAATCCACCTATGGATCCACCAGTGTCATTGCATGTGTGTTCTTTTTACTAACAACAACTAGAGTCATTGGATGTGTGTTCTTTTCACATACCACATATGGATCCACCAGTGTCATTGCATGTGTGTTCTTTTCACAATCCACCTATGGATCCACCAGTGTCATTGCATGTGTTTTCTTTTCACAATCCTCCTATGGATCCACCAGTGTCATTGCATGTGTGTTCTTTTCACATACCACATATGGATCCACCAGTGTCATTGAAATGTGTGTTCTTTTTACTAACAACAACCAGAGTCATTGCATGTGTGTTCTTTTCACATACCACATATAGATCCACCAGTGTCATTGCATGTGTGATCTTCTCACAAAACACCAATGGATCCACAGTGTCATTGCATGTGTGCTCTTTTACTAAAACAACGAGTCATTGCATGTGTTTTCTCTTCAGAGACCACACATGGATCCACCGATCTCATTGCATGTGTGTTCTTTTACTAACAACAACTAGAGTCATTGAAATGTGTGTTCTCTTGAGACCACACATGGATCCACTGATGTCATTGCATGTGTGGTCTCTTATCCACCAGTGTCATTGCATGTGTGATCTTTTTACTAACAACAACTGGAGTCATTGCATGTGTGTTCTTTTCAAATACCACATATGGATCCACCAGTTTCATTGCATGTGTGCTCTTTTCACAATCCACATATGGATCCACCAGTGTCATTGCATGTGTGTTGTTTTTACTAACAAGAACAAGAGTTATTGCATGTGTGTTATTTTCACATACCACATATGGATCCACCAGTGTCATTGCATGTGTGTTCTTTTCACAATCCTCCTATGGATCCACCAATGTCATTGCATGTGTGCTCTTTTTACAAACAACAACTAGAGTCATTGAATGTGTGTTCTCTTTAGAGACCACACATGGATCCACCAGTGTTATTGCATGTGTGTTCCTTTTACTAACAACAACCAGAGTCATTGAAATGTGTGTTCTCTTCAGAGACCACACATGGATCCACCAGTGTCATTGCATGTGTGTTCTTTTCCCATACCACATATCGATCCACTATTGTCACTGCATGTGTGCTCTTTTCACAATCCACCTATGGATCCACCAGTGTCATTGCATGTGTGTTCTTTTTACTAACAACAACTAGAGTCATTGGATGTGTGTTCTTTTCACATACCACATATGGATCCACCAGTGTCATTGCATGTGTGTTCTTTTCACAATCCACCTATGGATCCACCAGTGTCATTGCATGTGTTTTCTTTTCACAATCCTCCTATGGATCCACCAGTGTCATTGCATGTGTGTTCTTTTCACATACCACATATGGATCCACCAGTGTCATTGAAATGTGTGTTCTTTTTACTAACAACAACCAGAGTCATTGCATGTGTGTTCTTTTCACATACCACATATAGATCCACCAGTGTCATTGCATGTGTGCTCTTCTCACAATACACCTATGGATCCACCAGTGTCATTGCATGTGTGCTCTTTTTACTAAAAACAACGAGAGTCATTGCATGTGTTTTCTCTTCAGAGACCACACATGGATCCACCAGTCTCATTGCATGTGTGTTCTTTTTACTAACAACAACTAGAGTCATTGAAATGTGTGTTCTCTTCAGAGACCACACATGGATCCACCAGTGTCATTGCATGTGTGGTCTCTTATCCACCAGTGTCATTGCATGTGTGATCTTTTTACTAACAACAACTGGAGTCATTGCATGTGTGTTCTTTTCAAATACCACATATGGATCCACCAGTTTCATTGCATGTGTGCTCTTTTCACAATCCACATATGGATCCACCAGTGTCATTGCATGTGTGTTGTTTTTACTAACAAGAACAAGAGTTATTGCATGTGTGTTATTTTCACATACCACATATGGATCCACCAGTGTCATTGCATGTGTGTTCTTTTCACAATCCTCCTATGGATCCACCAATGTCATTGCATGTGTGCTCTTTTTACAAACAACAACTAGAGTCATTGAATGTGTGTTCTCTTTAGAGACCACACATGGATCCACCAGTGTTATTGCATGTGTGTTCCTTTTACTAACAACAACCAGAGTCATTGAAATGTGTGTTCTCTTCAGAGACCACACATGGATCCACCAGTGTCATTGCATGTGTGTTCTTTTTACTAACAACAACCAGAGTCATTGGATGTGTGTTATTTTCACATACCACATATGGATCCACCAGTGTCATTGCATGTGTGTTGTTTTCACATACCACATATGGATTCACCAGTGTCATTGCATGTGTGTTCTTTTTACTAACAACAACTGGAGTAATTCCATGTGTGTTCTTTTCACATACCACATATGGATCCACCAGTGTCATTGCATGTGGTTTCTTTTCACAATCCACCTATGGATCCACCAGTGTTATTGCATGTGTGCTCTTTTTACTAACAACAAGAAGAGTCATTGCATGTGTGTTCTCTTCAGAGACCACACATGGATCGACCAGTGTCATTCCATGTGTGTTCTTTTTACTAACAACAACCAGAGTCATTGAAATGTGTGTTCTCTTCAAACACCACACATGGATCCACCAGTCTCATTGCATGTGTATTCTTTTCACATACCACATATGCATCCACCGGTGTCATTGAAATGTGTGTTCTTTTTACTAACAACAACCAGAGTCATTGCATGTGTGTTCTTTTCACATACCACATATAGATCCACCAGTGTCATTGCATGTGTGCTCTTTTCACAATCCACCTATGGATCCACCAGTGTCATTGCATGTGTGCTCTTTTTACAAACAACAACAAGAGTCATTGCATGTGTTTTCTCTTCAGAGACCACACATGGATCCACCAGTGTCATTGCATGTGTGTTCTTTTTACTAACAATAACTAGAGTCATTGAAATGTGTGTTCTCTTCAGAGACCACACATGGATCCACCAGTGTTATTGCATGTGTGGTCTCTTATCCACCAGTGTCATTGCATGTGTGTTCTTTTTACTAACAACAACTGGAGTCATTGCATGTGTGTTCTTTTCAAATACCACATATGGATCCACCAGTGTCATTGCATGTGTGCTCTTTTCACAATCCACATATGGATCCACCAGTGTCATTGCATGTGTGTTCTTTTTACTAACAAGAACAAGAGTTATTGCATGTGTGTTCTTTTCACATACCACATATGGATCCACCAGTGTCATTGCATGTGTGTTCTTTTCACAATCCACCTATGGATCCACCAGTGTCATTGCATGTGTGCTCTTTTTACTAACAACAACCAGAGTAATTGCATGTGTGTACTCTTCAGAGACCACACATGGATCCACCAGTGTTATTGCATGTGTGTTCTTTTACTAACAACCGAGTCATTGAAATGTGTGTTCTCTTGGAGACCACACATGGATCCACCATGTCATTGCATGTGTGTTCTTTTTACTAACAACAAGAGTCATTGCATGTGTGTTCTTTTCACATACCACATATGGATCCACCAGTGTCATTGCATGTGTGCTCTTTTCATAATGTACCTATGGATCCACCAGTGTCATTGCATGTGTGTTCTTTTTACTAACAACAACCAGAGTCATTGGATGTGTGTTATTTTCACATACCACATATGGATCCACCAGTGTCATTGCATGTGTGTTCTTTTCACAATCCACCTATGGATCCACCAGTCTTATTGCATGTGTGCTCTTTTTACTAACAACAAGCAGAGTCATTGCATGTGTGTTCTCTTCAGAGACCACACATGCATCCACCAGTGTCATTCCATGTGTGTTCTTTTTACAAACAACACCCAGAGGCAATGGAATGTGTGTTCTCTTTAGATACCACATGGATCCACCATGTCATTGCATGTGTGTTCTTTCCACATACCACATATGGATCCAACAGTGTCATTGAAATGTGTGTTCCCTTCAGAGACCACACATCGATCCACCAGTGTCATTGCATGTGTTTTCTTTTCACAATCCACCAGTGTCATTGCATGTGTGCTCTTTTTGCTAACAACAACCTGAGTCATTGCATGTTTGTTCTCTTTAGAGACCAGACATGGATCCACCAGTGTCATCGCATGTGTGTTCTTTTTACTAACAACAACCAGAGTCATTGAAATGTGTGTTCTCTTGAGACCACATGGATCCACCATGTCATTGCATGTGTGTTCTTTTCACATACCACATATGGATCCACTAGTGTCATTGAAATGTGTGTTCTTTTTACTAACAACAACCAGAGTCATTGCATGTGTGTTCTTTTCACATACCACATATAGATCCACCAGTGTCATTGCATGTGTGCTCTTTTCACAATCCACCTATGGAGACACCAGTGTCATTGCATGTGTGCTCTTTTTACTAACAACAACAATAGTCATTGCATGTGTTTTCACTTCAGAGACATCACATGGATCCACCAGTGTCATTGCATGTGTGTTCTTTTTACTAACAACAACTAGAGTCATTGAAATGTGTATTCTCTTCAGAGAACACACATGGATCCACCAGTGTCATTGCATGTGTGGTCTCATATCCACCAGTGTCATTGCATGTGTGCTCTTTTCACAATCCACATATGGATCCACCAGTGTCATTGCATGTGTGTTCTTTTTACTAACAAGAACAAGAGTTATTGCATGTGTGTTATTTTCACATACCACATATGGATCCACCAGTGTCATTGCAAGTGTGTTCTTTTCACAATCCACCTATGGATCCACCAGTGTCATTGCATGTGTGCTCTTTTTACTAACAACAACCAGAGTAATTGCATGTGTGTTCTCTTCAGAGACCACACATGGATCCACCATTGTTATTGCATGTGTGTTATTTTTACTAACAACAACCAAAGTAATTGAAATGTGTGTTCTCTTCACAGACCACACATGGATCCACCTTTGTCATTGCATGTGTGTTATTTTTACTAACAACAACTGGAGTGTCACATCCCAAGATTTTCCAAATCTTGTAATGTGAAAAATAAAATAACAAAGTAAATTTTTGTTGAAAATCAGGGTGAAAAGAAACTTTTGTTTCTAAAAGGAGACTTAAAATTCCATCTTGAACAAACTTTGGTGGAAGTTTGAACTCAACAAAAATTCAAATCAAGGGAAATGCATTCCTCAATGAATGTATCTGGAAATTTGAACATTTGGAAAGTAATCCAAAACCCTAAACCCTAATGGAAGGAAATCATTTTCCAAAGTATCTCCCAATCTATGGATTTGATCCATACCAAATTTGATCAACAAATAATCACAAAGGATCAAGAAAGACCTTAAAGATTGATTTCACTTAAATTGGAACCAAAGACAAAATCTTGTGAATACAATAAGATAAGGAAATTGAATTTCCAAAAGCTAATAAAACCCTTACCAAAAACCCATACCAATTGGTGAACAAATAATCCTAAAGGGATTTATAAAGATAAACATTTATCAAAGGAAAATAAATTGTTTTGGAAATACTAATTTGGATCTTTTAATAAAAGACTTTGGTTTCAAATGAAAAGATAAGCCAAATTAATTTTGGCCAAACTTTTGAAATAAAATATTTTGTTTTGATAAAATGAGTAAAGGTTTATTTAAATAAAATAAAGGATTTAAATATCCAATTCTATTTAAGTAAAGGCTTTCCCATTTTAATTAAAACACCAAAACTTATTTATTTATTTAAATAAGTTTCCAAGTATTCTTTTATTTTTCAAATTAAACCTTCTGGTTTGGTTTTGAAAATAATTGGAATTCAAATGGAAATATTATTAAATAAATCAAACCCTAATAACTAAAGATCCATTTTATTTAATTATTAAATGGATCCTTAAAATAAATAAAAATATTATTTCATTTTGAGATTTGGATTATGTTTCTAAACAGAACCAAATTCAAATGAAAAGTTGAGTGCTTGTTTGAATTGTTTGATTAATTGTTTGAATTCCAAACAGAAAATAGAATAGAAAAAGAAAAAGGCTTAGACAGAAAAAAAAAATATAGGAAAACAGACTAAGGCCCAGCCCACTAAGCCAGTCCAGCCCAGTACTCCCTCCCTCGAAGTGTTTCTCTTCTCACTAAGAAATCTAACCACACAGACAATGACAACCGGGACCCACTTCCCCCTCTCCCTCACTCGCTGACATCAGACCCCACCTCCACTTATTCCTCCCCGAACCGTTTTTCTGTACCGCGAAAGAAACCCACACAGCAGCTGACCGGTGGACCTCCTCCTCTCTTCTTTTCCCACTGACCAGAGGACCCCACAGACAGTTGTTCATCGTCTTCAACCTCCTCAGCGACTCGTTCCTCCCCCCCCGTTCTGCCGTTGATTGCTCCGACTTAATTCACCTTAACACCGAGCCTTTACCTCGCCTTGATCACGCAGATGGAAATGCCTCCCTCTCCTCTATAAATCCCCTCTAACACCTCGCGCTCGCACGCTCTAGACCGCCCCAATTTTTCTCTGTGCCGCCGCTACTCCGACGACCCTCCTCGCCAATTCCGGCCACACCCCGCCGCCTCTCACCTACCTACGCACGCACACTCACGCATCCTAGCGCATCTTTCCTTGCCATCCATTCGCTGGAGCACAGTAACCCGACCGACAAACCCCGAGCCAGCGCCGCCGTCTGTCTTCAACTACGGCGACAATCCCCGGTAAACCAGATCTCCCCTCTCATCCCCTTTGACACGACGATGATCTCTAAGCTCATGCAAAACTAACAGCACCTTCCGTTTGACCTAGGGCGCCTCCTATCCTCGCCTCCGTCGTCGACAGTGAGCACCGCCGTCTGCTTCTTCTCCGGCGACTCTTCTGGTAAGCACAAGACGACCCGACCCTCTCGTTCACGCACGACCTTGCCTTGACCCGCATCTAACTGTGCCTTCCTTTCGCTTCGAGTGAATCACGAGACGTCCACGACGACAAGCCGAAACACGCCGCCCGAGAACTCCGACGAGGAATTCTCGCAACCCTAGTCGCCCCTCGCCCGACCAACACCTCCCGAGCATCGCCAGAACCTCCTGAGCCGGTGAGCATCTCCTCTTTCTCTCGCTTCCTGTATCGTATCGCCGTCATCGATCGACGACTCGGCCGGTAGCCACCGCATACCGCTTAGCTTTAGGTCGAGCTCGCCGCAACCGCTCGATCTCGATCCATCGGTTACGATAGAATGACTAACTGCAAGGGTATGTCGCGTCAAACTTGATCAACGCTCCGTTTATCAAATAAACTTTGATCCACGCTTCCACGTTGCCGATCCACACCGAACCGGTACGGGCGAATAATATTAAGACGCGTGGCACTAGATCTGTTTAAAAGAAATTTGAAAACAGATTTATTTGCCATTTTCAAACCCTTGTATCTTTGGATCCACACGTCCAAATTTTACAAATTTGATGTCGTTGGAATCAGCAAGACAAGACCTAACCAAACCTACCCTTAGTTTAGCAAATAGTATCTGTTAACTTGTTTAACTTTGCAGATTCTTTTGTATGCTTGCTAACAATAGAAAAATCATTTAAAAATGATATTTAGGTTAAAACCTTTGCCAATTAGTTTGTTGTGACCTTGCTGACCATAGGAACCAACCCATAGTTTGGAAAGTGATTTTGGAAAAGAATAGAATGGATTAATTAGTTTAGTCCATTTCTAGCTAACTAAAACTATTTGTTTTGTTTATGAAAATGCTTTCATAAAAGAAAACCTTGAGAAAATGTTTGGACCAAACCTACTGACCAAAAGCACCAAGTTTTGCAAAAGCAACTCATTTGGTGAACCCTATAGACTAAAACCCTAGTAGACATATTTCTTCACCACATAAAATGACCAAATAGGTGCCTTGTTTTGAAATTGGTTTTTTAGGTGGAACCTTTTGCTAACAACTTTGCCACTTTGGTAAATGACCAATTTGGATCTTACAAAGTTTAGGAATCTAATAGAAACCCTTTTGCAAATGACTTTGCCATTTTGGTAAATGATCAATTTGGAACTTGCAAAGTTAGAAGCCTAGTGAAGACCATCCCTACATTAGAACCAACCTTTGCATGCCTATGCATGACCTTGCCACTTTGCAAAAATGACCATTAGGTGTACCCAAATGTCTATGACCCACTAGGAACCACCTTTGCAAACAAAGCAAAGCTTGGCATGCTTGCATGCAATTCTTTGACTTTGTTATTTTTGTTTGTGTGTGTTGTTTTGCTTGATTGGTAGATTGAGTTTGTGCCTTGCTTGATTGATTGTAGTGACTTGAAGGGTGTGAGTGTTGCAAGGACAAGGAGTGAACTTATACCCTCTACCAAAAAGGCAAGTGATACTTCATATCTTATGTCCCATTATTTTCACTATGCATTAGTGTTTTGCTAAGTAAAACTTGCATGGTTTTTATTTTGCTAAGTATAGACCTTGCTATAGGAAAAACTAGTAGAATGAATCCTTAGTAGGATTTTCCTAAGTTAAGAATCCTATTACTACCAAGCTTAGCCTAGCTAATAGAAAACCTGGGTGGGATTTATATTCACACTATGGAAAAAATATTCTAAGTCTAAGGACTTATGTTTTGTTTAAATAAAACAACTAAAAGTTAATGAATCACCTGGGTGGAAATGGAAGGAATGGTTTATGTTGAGTGGTTCACAAGGCCAGGGACTGGCTTGTGTATCTCACTTGTGGATGGCCACCCAGGAAACAAAGAGATTTGAGATGTCAAATGTTGAGAAGCTTCAAGTGCAACCACTTGGCAATATGGGCTCTGCCATGATCATATAGGTTGCAAGAACTTAGCCACATGGACAGTGGGTGGTAGTGATTGATAGGTTGGAGCGTCCATGTTGGTCTAAGGAAAAGCTTACGAAGATTTTGTCTTGGGAAACCAAGTCTTGTGGGTAAAGTGCACCACCTCTGCAGAGTGTAAAACCTAAGTACTTAGCCATGTCCCTGGTAAAGGACAATTTGAGCATCAAGACATGGAAGCAATCAAAAATCTCATCATTCCAATTTCTAAATAAAACTTGTGGGAGAACAAGGGTTGTGTGAAATTCTTCAATCTTTGATGGAGAGATGGCTTGGTACAAGGATCTCAAAATCTTAGATTGGGAAATTGTTTTTGCCAAGTAAATCTTCAGTCTTTGATTGATAGATGCCCTGAGTGGATCTTCATTCTTTGATTGATAGATGCCTTGGAAACTGTTTTTGCCAAACAAAACTTATTTTCAAAATGATAGGAAAAAAAAATCTATTTTGAGCAATGCAAAGCCTCAACTCCACTTAGCCAAATGCATATAGATGATAGACACCACTATACTACCAAAGTATCGCTTGCCAATACAATTCAAATGTATTGACCCTTGTGGCTGTAACTTATTATGTTGCAGGTTTGATTATTTTAGTGAGGATTGATTGATTAGGATTACAAAGTCTACAACCAACATGTCTGCCTGTGGCACTTTGAAGATGAAGGACCCATGACTATAGTTATTCCGCTGCAATGTAATGTAAATAGCCAATGAGCTATGTTTGATGTAATAAAAATTATGTTATTTCCTGGTTATAAAGTTGTATATGACCTTTGTTTCTTGATATTACATCTAAACTGTGGATGCTAGCTATTGATCCAGGGACTAGCATTGTAAACACAGGGGACTCAATCTTATTAAAGGTTGGGGATCCTACATGGAGTCATTGCATGTGTGTTCTTTTCACATACCACATATTGATCCACCAGTGTCATTGCATGTGTGCTCTTTTCACAATCTACCTATGGATCCACCAGTGTCATTGTATGTGTGTTCTTTTTACTAACAACAACCAGAGTCATTGGATGTGTGTTCTTTTCACATACCACATATGGATCCACCAGTGTCATTGCATGTGTGTTCTTTTCACAATCCACCTATGGATCCACCAGTGTTATTACATGTGTGCTCTTTTTACTAACAACAAGCAGAGTCATTGCATGTGTGTTCTCTTCAGAGACCACACATGGATCCACCAGTGTCATTCCATGTGTGTTCTTTTTACTAACAACAACCAGAGTCATTGAAATGTGTGTTCTCTTTAGATAGCACACATGGATCCACCAGTGTCATTGCATGTGTGTTCTTTTCACATACCACATATGGATCCAACAGTGTCATTGAAATGTGTGTTCTCTTCAGAGACCACACATGGATCCACCAGTGTCATCGCATGTGTTTTCTTTTCACAATCCACCTATGGATCCACCAGTGTCATTGCATGTCTGCTCTTTTTACTAACAATAACTAGAGTCATTGAAATGTGTGTTCTCTTCAGAGACCACACATGGATCCACTAGTGTTATTTCATGTGTGGTCTCTTATCCACCAGTGTCATTGCATGTGTGTTCTTTTTACTAACAACAACTGGAGTCATTGCATGTGTGTTCTTTTCAAATACCACATATGGATCCACCAGTGTCATTGCATGTGTGCTCTTTTCACAATCCACATATGGATCCACCAGTGTCATTGCATGTGTGTTCTTTTTACTAACAAGAACAAGAGTTATTGCATGTGTGTTCTTTTCACATACCACATATGGATCCACCAGTGTCATTGCATGTGTGTTCTTTTCACAATCCACCTATGGATCCACCAGTGTCATTGCATGTGTGCTCTTTTTACTAACAACAACCAGAGTCATTGCATGTGTGTACTCTTCAGAGACCACACATGGATCCACCAGTGTTATTGCATGTGTGTTCTTTTTACTAACAACAACCAGAGTCATTGAAATGTGTGTTCTCTTCAGAGACCACACATGGATCCACCAGTGTCATTGCATGTGTGTTCATTTTACTAACAACAACTGGAGTCATTGCATGTGTGTTCTTTTCACATACCACATATGGATCCACCAGTGTCATTGCATGTGTGCTCTTTCCATAATGTACCTATGGATCCACCAGTGTCATTGCATGTGTGTTCTTTTTACTAACAACAACCAGAGTCATTGGATGTGTGTTATTTTCACATACCACATATGGATCCACCAGTGTCATTGCATGTGTGTTCTTTTCACAATCCACCTATGGATCCACCAGTATTATTGCATGTGCTCTTTTACTAACAACAAGCAGAGTCATTGCATGTGTGTTCTCTTTAGAGACCACACATGCATCCACCAGTGTCATTCCATGTGTGTTCTTTTTACTAACAACAACCAGAGTCATTGAAATGTGTGTTCTCTTTAGATACCACACATGGATCCACCAGTGTCATTGCATGTGTGTTCTTTTCACATACCACATATGGATCCAACAGTGTCATTGAAATGTGTGTTCCCTTCAGAGACCACACATCGATCCACCAGTGTCATTGCATGTGTTTTCTTTTCACAATCCACCAGTGTCATTGCATGTGTGCTCTTTTTGCTAACAACAACCTGAGTCATTGCATGTTTGTTCTCTTTAGAGACCAGACATGGATCCACCAGTGTCATCGCATGTGTGTTCTTTTTACTAACAACAACCAGAGTCATTGAAATGTGTGTTCTCTTCAGAGACCACACATGGATCCTGAGTGTCATTGCATGTGTGTTCTTTTCACATACCACATATGGATCCACTAGTGTCATTGAAATGTGTGTTCTTTTTACTAACAACAACCAGAGTCATTGCATGTGTGTTCTTTTCACATACCACATATAGATCCACCAGTGTCATTGCATGTGTGCTCTTTTCACAATCCACCTATGGATCCACCAGTGTCATTGCATGTGTGCTCTTTTTACTAACAACAACAAGATTCATTGCATGTGTTTTCACTTCAGAGACATCACATGGATCCACCAGTGTCATTGCATGTGTGTTCTTTTTACTAACAACAACTAGAGTCATTGAAATGTGTATTCTCTTCAGAGAACACACATGGATCCACCAGTGTCATTGCATGTGTGGTCTCATATCCACCAGTGTCATTGCATGTGTGCTCTTTTCACAATCCACATATGGATCCACCAGTGTCATTGCATGTGTGTTCTTTTTACTAACAAGAACAAGAGTTATTGCATGTGTGTTATTTTCACATACCACATATGGATCCACCAGTGTCATTGCAAGTGTGTTCTTTTCACAATCCACCTATGGATCCACCAGTGTCATTGCATGTGTGCTCTTTTTACTAACAACAACCAGAGTAATTGCATGTGTGTTCTCTTCAGAGACCACACATGGATCCACCATTGTTATTGCATGTGTGTTCTTTTTACTAACAACAACCAAAGTAATTGAAATGTGTGTTCTCTTCAGAGACCACACATGGATCCACCTTTGTCATTGCATGTGTGTTCTTTTTACTAACAACAACTGGAGTCATTGCATGTGTGTTCTTTTCACATACCACATATTGATCCACCAGTGTCATTGCATGTGTGCTCTTTTCACAATCTACCTATGGATCCACCAGTGTCATTGTATGTGTGTTCTTTTTACTAACAACAACCAGAGTCATAGGATGTGTGTTCTTTTCACATACCACATATGGATCCACCAGTGTCATTGCATGTGTGTTCTTTTCACAATCCACCTATGGATCCACCAGTGTTATTACATGTGTGCTCTTTTTACTAACAACAAGCAGAGTCATTGCATGTGTGTTCTTTCAGAGACCACACATGGATCCACCTGATGTCATTCCATGTGTGTTCTTTTACTAACAACAACGAGTCATTGAAATGTGTGTTCTCTTTAGATAGCACACATGGATCCACCAGTGTCATTGCATGTGTGTTCTTTTCACATACCACATATGGATCCAGTGTCATTGAAATGTGTGTTCTCTTCAGAGACCACACATGGATCCACCGATGTCATTTCATGTGTTTTTTTCACAATCCACCTATGGATCCACCAGTGTCATTGCATGTCCGCTTTTTACTAACAACAACCAGTCATTGCATGTGTGTTCTCTTCAGAGACCATACATGGATCCACCATGTCATTGCATGTGTGTTCTTTTTACTAACACAACCAGAGTCATTGAAATGTGTGTTCTTCAGAGACCACACATGGATCCACTGTGTCATTGCATGTGTGTGCTCTTTTCACAAACCACCTATGGATCCACCAGTGTCATTGCATGAGTGATATTTTAACAAACAACAACTAGAGTCATTGCATGTGTGTTCTTTTCACATACCACGTATGGATCCACCAGTGTCATTGCATGTGTGTTCTTTTCACAATCCACCTATGGATCCACCAGTGTCATTCCATGTGTGCTCTTTTTACTAACAACAACCTGAGTCATTGCATGTTTGTTATCTTTAGAGACTACACATGGATCACCAGTGTCATTGCATGCGTGTTCTTTTTACTAACAACAACCAGAGTCATTGAAATATGTGTTCTCTTCAGAGACCACACATGGATCCACCAGTGTCATTGCATGTGTGTTCTTTTCACATACCACATATGGATCCACCAGTGTCATTGAAACGTGTGTTCTCTTCAAAGACCACACATGCATCCACCAGTGTCACTGCATGTGTGCTGTTTTCACAATCCACCTATGGATCCACCAGTATCATTGCATGTGTGCTCTTTTCACTAACAACAAACAGAGTCATTGAAATGTGTGTTCTCTTTAGAGATCACACATGGATCCACTAGTGTCATTGAAATGTGTGTTCTCTTCAGAGACCACACATGGATCCACCAGTGTCATTGCATGTGTGTTCTCTTCAGAGACCACACATGGATCCACCTGTGTCATTGCGTGTGTGTTCTTTTTACTAACAACAACTGGAGTCATTGCATGTGCATTCTTTTCACATATCACATATGGATCCACCAGTGTCATTGCATGTGTCCTGTTTCACAATCCACCTATGGATCCACCAGTGTCATTGCATGTGTGTTCTTTTTACAAACAACAACCAGAGTCATCGCAT
This sequence comes from Avena insularis, assembly GCA_023614405.1. NCBI lineage: Eukaryota > Viridiplantae > Streptophyta > Magnoliopsida > Poales > Poaceae > Avena > Avena insularis. Next base: position 206,147 of record JAJUPC010000480.1, on the reverse strand, counting down.
GTGTGTTCTTTTCACATACCACATATAGATCCACCAGTGTCATTGCATGTGTGTTCTTTTCACAATCCACCTATGGATCCACCAGTGTCATTGCATGTGTGCTCTTTTTACTAACAACAACCAGAGTCATATCATGTGTCTTCTCTTCAGAGACCACACATGGATCCACCAGTGTCATTGCATGTGCGTTCTTTTTACTAACAACAACCAGAGTCATTGAAATGTGTGTTCGCTTCAGAGATCACACATGGATCCACCAGTGTCATTGCATGTGTGTGCTCTTTTCACAATCCACCTATGGATCCACCAGTGTCATTGCATGTGTGTTCTTTTTACTAAAAACAACTGGAGTCATTGCATGTGTGTTCTTTTCACATACCACATATGGATTCACCAGTGTCATTGCATGTGTGTTCTTTACTAACAACAACCTGAGTCATTCCATGTGTGTTCTTTTCACATAACACATTTGGATCCACCAGTGTCATTGCATGTGTGTTCTTTTCACAATCCACCTATGGATCCACAAGTGTCATTCCATGTGTGCTCTTTTTACTAACAACAACCAGAGTCATTGCATGTGTGTTCTCTTCAGAGACCACACATGGATCCACCAGTGTCATTGTATGTGTGTTCTTTTTACTAACAACAACCAGAGTCATTGAAATGTGTGTTCTCTTCAAAGACCACACATGGATCCACCAATGTCATTGCATGTGTGTTCTTTTTACTAACAACAACTGGAGTCATTGCATGTGTGTTCTTTTCACATACCACATATGGATCCACCAGTGTCATTGCATGTGTGCTCTTTTCACAATCCACCTATGGATCCACCAGTGTCATTGCATGTGTGTTCTTTTTACTAACAACAACTGGAGTCATTGCATGTGTGTTCTTTTCACATACCACGTATGGATCCACCAATGTCATTTCATGTGTGTTCTTTTCACAATCAACCTATGGATCCACCAGTGTCATTCCATGTGTGCTCTTTTTACTAACAACAACCTGAGTCATTGCATGTTTGTTCTCTTTAGAGACCACACATGGATCCACCAGTGTCATTGCATGTGTGTTCTTTTTACTAACAACAACCAGAGTCATTGAAATGTGTGTTCTCTTCAGAGACCACACATGGATCCACCAGTGTCATTGCATGTGTGTCCTTTTCACATACCACATATGGATCCACTAGTGTCATTGAATTGTGTGTTCTCTTCAAAGACCACACATGGATCCACCAGTGTCATTGCATGTGTGCTGTTTTCACAATCCACCTATGGATCCACCAGTATCATTGCATGTGTGCTCTTTTCACTAACAACAACCAGAGTCATTGAAATGTGTGTTCTCTGCAGAGATCACACATGGATCCACTAGTGTCATTGAAATGTGTGTTCTCTTCAGAGACCACACATGGATCCACCAGTGTCATTGCATGTGTGTTCTCTTCAGAGACCACACATGGATCCACCTGTGTCATTGCGTGTGTGTTCTTTTTACTAACAACAACTGGAGTCATTGCATGTGCATTCTTTTCACATACCACATATGGATCCACCAGTGTCATTGCATTTGTGCTCTTTTCACAATCCACCTATGGATCCACCAGTGTCATTGCATGTGTGTTCTTTTTACAAACAACAACCAGAGTCATCGCATGTGTGTTCTTTTCACATACCACATATGGATCCACCAGTGTCATTGCATGTGTGTTCTTTTCACAATCCACCTATGGATCCACCAGTGTCATTGCATGTGTGCTCTTTTTACTAACAACAACCAGAGTCATATCATGTGTCTTCTCTTCAGAGACCACACATGGATCCACCAGTGTCATTGCATGTGTGTTCTTTTTACTAACAACAACCAGAGTCATTGAAATGTGTGTTCGCTTCAGAGACCACACATGGATCCACCAGTGTCATTGCATGTGTGTGCTCTTTTCACAATCCACCTATGGATCCACCAGTGTCATTGCATGTGTGTTCTTTTTACTAACAACAACTGGAGTCATTGCATGTGTGTTCTTTTCACATACCACATATGGATTCACCAGTGTCATTGCATGTGTGTTCTTTTTACTAACAACAACTGGAGTCATTGCATGTGTGTTCTTTTCACATACCACATATGGATCCACCAGTGTCATTCCATGTGTGTTCTTTTCACAATCCACCTATGGATCCACCAGTTTCATTGCATGTGTGCTCTTTTTACTAACAACAACCAGAGTCATTGCATGTGTGTTCTCTTCAGAGACCACACATGGATACACCAGTGTCATTGTATGTGTGTTCTTTTTTACTAACAACAACCAGAGTCATTGAAATGTGTGTTCTCTTCAGAGACCACACATGGATCCACCAGTGTCATTGCATGTGTGGTCTCTGAAGAGACCACACATGGATCCACCAGTGTCATTGCATGTGTGTTCTTTTTACTAACAACAACTAGAGTCATTGCATGTGTGTTCTTTTCACATACCACATATGGATCCACCAGTGTCATTGCATGTGTGCTCTTTTCACAATCCACCTATGGATCCACCAGTGTCATTGCATGTGTGTTCTTTTTACTAACAACAACTAGAGTCATTGCATGTGTGTTCTTTTCAAATACCACATATGGATCCACGAGTGTCATTGCATGTGTGCTCTTTTCACAATCCACATATGGATCCACCAATGTCATTGCATGTGTGTTCTTTTTACTAACAAGAACAAGAGTTATTGCATGTGTGTTCTTTTCACATACCACATATGGATCCACCAGTGTCATTGCATGTGTGTTCTTTTCACAATCCACCTATGGATCCACCAGTGTCATTGCATGTGTGCTCTTTTTACTAACAACAACCAGAGTCATTGCATGTGTGTACTCTTCAGAGACCACACATGGATCCACCAGTGTTATTGCATGTGTGTTCTTTTTACTAACAACAACCAGAGTCATTGAAATGTGTGTTCTCTTCAGAGACCACACATGGATCCACCAGTGTCATTGCATGTGTGTTCATTTTACTAACAACAACTGGAGTCATTGCATGTGTGTTCTTTTCACATACCACATATGGATCCACCAGTGTCATTGCATGTGTGCTCTTTCCATAATGTACCTATGGATCCACCAGTGTCATTGCATGTGTGTTCTTTTTACTAACAACAACCAGAGTCATTGGATGTGTGTTATTTTCACATACCACATATGGATCCACCAGTGTCATTGCATGTGTGTTCTTTTCACAATCCACCTATGGATCCACCAGTCTTATTGCATGTGTGCTCTTTTTACTAACAACAAGCAGAGTCATTGCATGTGTGTTCTCTTCAGAGACCACACATGCATCCACCAGTGTCATTCCATGTGTGTTCTTTTTACTAACAACAACCAGAGTCATTGAAATGTGTGTTCTCTTTAGATACCACACATGGATCCACCAGTGTCATTGCATGTGTGTTCTTTTCACATACCACATATGGATCCAACAATGTCATTGAAATGTGTGTTCCCTTCAGAGACCACACATCGATCCACCAGTGTCATTGCATGTGTTTTCTTTTCACAATCCACCAGTGTCATTGCATGTGTGCTCTTTTTTCTAACAACAACCTGAGTCATTGCATGTTTGTTCTCTTTAGAGACCAGACATGGATCCACCAGTGTCATCGCATGTGTGTTCTTTTTACTAACAACAACCAGAGTCATTGAAATGTGTGTTCTCTTCAGAGACCACACATGGATCCACCAGTGTCATTGCATGTGTGTTCTTTTCACATACCACATATGGATCCACTAGTGTCATTGAAATGTGTGTTCTTTTTACTAACAATAACCAGAGTCATTGCATGTGTGTTCTTTTCACATACCACATATAGATCCACCAGTGTCATTGCATGTGTGCTCTTTTCACAATCCACCTATGGATCCACCAGTGTCATTGCATGTGTGCTCTTTTTACTAACAACAACAAGATTCATTGCATGTGTTTTCACTTCAGAGACATCACATGGATCCACCAGTGTCATTGCATGTGTGTTCTTTTTACTAACAACAACTAGAGTCATTGAAATGTGTATTCTTCAGAGAACACACATGGATCCACTGTGTCATTGCATGTGTGGTCTCATATCCACCAGTGTCATTGCATGTGCTCTTTTCACAATCCACATATGGATCCACCAGTGTCATTGCATGTGTGTTCTTTTTACTAACAAGAACAAGAGTTATTGCATGTGTGTTATTTTCACATACCACATATGGATCCACCAGTGTCATTGCAAGTGTGTTCTTTTCACAATCCACCTATGGATCCACCAGTGTCATTGCATGTGTGCTCTTTTTACTAACAACAACCAGAGTAATTGCATGTGTGTTCTCTTCAGAGACCACACATGGATCCACCATTGTTATTGCATGTGTGTTCTTTTTACTAACAACAACCAAAGTAATTGAAATGTGTGTTCTCTTCAGAGACCACACATGGATCCACCTTTGTCATTGCATGTGTGTTCTTTTTACTAACAACAACTGGAGTCATTGCATGTGTGTTCTTTTCACATACCACATATTGATCCACCAGTGTCATTGCATGTGTGCTCTTTTCACAATCTACCTATGGATCCACCAGTGTCATTGTATGTGTGTTCTTTTTACTAACAACAACCAGAGTCATAGGATGTGTGTTCTTTTCACATACCACATATGGATCCACCAGTGTCATTGCATGTGTGTTCTTTTCACAATCCACCTATGGATCCACCAGTGTTATTACATGTGTGCTCTTTTTACTAACAACAAGCAGAGTCATTGCATGTGTGTTCTCTTCAGAGACCACACATGGATCCACCAGTGTCATTCCATGTGTGTTCTTTTTACTAACAACAACCAGAGTCATTGAAATGTGTGTTCTCTTTAGATAGCACACATGGATCCACTAGTGTCATTGCATGTGTGTTCTTTTCACATACCACATATGGATCCAACAGTGTCATTGAAATGTGTGTTCTCTTCAGAGACCACACATGGATCCACCAGTGTCATTGCATGTGTTTTCTTTTCACAATCTACCTATGGATCCACCAGTGTCATTGCATGTCTGCTCTTTTTACTAACAACAACCAGCGTCATTGCATGTGTGTTCTCTTCAGAGACCATACATGGATCCACCAGTGTCATTGCATGTGTGTTCTTTTTACTAACACAACCAGAGTCATTGAAATGTGTGTTCTCTTCAGAGACCACACATGGATCCACCTGTGTCATTGCATGTGTGTGCTCTTTTCACATTCCACCTATGGATCCACCAGTGTCATTGCATGTGTGTTCTTTTTACTAACAACAACTGGAGTCATTGCATGTGTGTTCTTTTCACATACCACATATTGATCCACCAGTGTCATTGCATGTGTGCTCTTTTCACAATCTACCTATGGATCCACCAGTGTCATTGTATGTGTGTTCTTTTTACTAACAACAACCAGAGTCATAGGATGTGTGTTCTTTTCACATACCACATATGGATCCACCAGTGTCATTGCATGTGTGTTCTTTTCACAATCCACCTATGGATCCACCAGTGTTATTACATGTGTGCTCTTTTTACTAACAACAAGCAGAGTCATTGCATGTGTGTTCTCTTCAGAGACCACACATGGATCCACCAGTGTCATTCCATGTGTGTTCTTTTTACTAACAACAACCAGAGTCATTGAAATGTGTGTTCTCTTTAGATAGCACACATGGATCCACTAGTGTCATTGCATGTGTGTTCTTTTCACATACCACATATGGATCCAACAGTGTCATTGAAATGTGTGTTCTCTTCAGAGACCACACATGGATCCACCAGTGTCATTGCATGTGTTTTCTTTTCACAATCTACCTATGGATCCACCAGTGTCATTGCATGTCTGCTCTTTTTACTAACAACAACCAGCGTCATTGCATGTGTGTTCTCTTCAGAGACCATACATGGATCCACCAGTGTCATTGCATGTGTGTTCTTTTTACTAACACAACCAGAGTCATTGAAATGTGTGTTCTCTTCAGAGACCACACATGGATCCACCTGTGTCATTGCATGTGTGTGCTCTTTTCACATTCCACCTATGGATCCACCAGTGTCATTGCATGTGTGTTCTTTTTACTAACAACAACTAGAGTCATTGCATGTGTGTTCTTTTCACATACCACGTATGGATCCACCAGTGTCATTGCATGTGTGTTATTTTCACAATCCACCTATGGATCCACCAGTGTCATTCCATGTGTGCTCTTTTTACTAACAACAACCTGAGTCATTGCATGTTTGTTATCTTTAGAGACTACACATGGATCACCAGTGTCATTGCATGCGTGTTCTTTTTACTAACAACAACCAGAGTCATTGAAATATGTGTTCCCTTCAGAGACCACACATGGATCCACCAGTGTCATTGCATGTGTGTTCTTTTCACATACCACATATGGATCCACCAGTGTCATTGAAACGTGTGTTCTCTTCAAAGACCACACATGCATCCACCAGTGTCACTGCATGTGTGCTGTTTTCACAATCCACCTATGGATCCACCAGTATCATTGCATGTGTGCTCTTTTCACTAACAACAAACAGAGTCATTGAAATGTGTGTTCTCTTTAGAGATCACACATGGATCCACTAGTGTCATTGAAATGTGTGTTCTCTTCAGAGACCACACATGGATCCACCAGTGTCATTGCATGTGTGTTCTCTTCAGAGACCACACATGGATCCACCTGTGTCATTGCGTGTGTGTTCTTTTTACTAACAACAACTGGAGTCATTGCATGTGCATTCTTTTCACATATCACATATGGATCCACCAGTGTCATTGCATGTGTCCTGTTTCACAATCCACCTATGGATCCACCAGTGTCATTGCATGTGTGTTCTTTTTACAAACAACAACCAGAGTCATCGCATGTGTGTTCTTTTCACATACCACATATAGATCCACCAGTGTCATTGCATGTGTGTTCTTTTCACAATCCACCTATGGATCCACCAGTGTCATTGCATGTGTGCTCTTTTTACTAACAACAACCAGAGTCATATCATGTGTCTTCTCTTCAGAGACCACACATGGATCCACCAGTGTCATTGCATGTGCGTTCTTTTTACTAACAACAACCAGAGTCATTGAAATGTGTGTTCGCTTCAGAGATCACACATGGATCCACCAGTGTCATTGCATGTGTGTGCTCTTTTCACAATCCACCTATGGATCCACCAGTGTCATTGCATGTGTGTTCTTTTTACTAAAATAACTGGAGTCATTGCATGTGTGTTCTTTTCACATACCACATATGGATTCACCAGTGTCATTGCATGTGTGTTCTTTTTACTAACAACAACTGGAGTCATTCCATGTGTGTTCTTTTCACATACCACATATGGATCCACCAGTGTCATTGCATGTGTGTTCTTTTCACAATCCACCTATGGATCCACAAGTGTCATTCCATGTGTGCTCTTTTTACTAACAACAACCAGAGTCATTGCATGTGTGTTCTCTTCAGAGACCACACATGGATCCACCAGTGTCATTGTATGTGTGTTCTTTTTACTAACAACAACCAGAGTCATTGAAATGTGTGTTCTCTTCAAAGACCACACATGGATCCACCAATGTCATTGCATGTGTGTTCTTTTTACTAACAACAACTGGAGTCATTGCATGTGTGTTCTTTTCACATACCACATATGGATCCACCAGTGTCATTGCATGTGTGCTCTTTTCACAATCCACCTATGGATCCACCAGTGTCATTGCATGTGTGTTCTTTTTACTAACAACAACTGGAGTCATTGCATGTGTGTTCTTTTCACATACCACGTATGGATCCACCAGTGTCATTTCATGTGTGTTCTTTTCACAATCCACCTATGGATCCACCAGTGTCATTGCATGTGTGCTCTTTTTACTAACAACAACCTAAGGCATTGCATGTTTGTTCTCTTTAGAGACCACACATGGATCCACCAGTGTCATTGCATGTGTGCTCTTTTTACTAACAACAACCAGAGTCATTGAAATGTGTGTTCTCTTCAGAGACCACACATGGATCCACCAGTGTCATTACATGTGTGTTCTTTTCACATACCACTTTTGGATCCACCAGTGTCATTCCATGTGTGCTCTCTTCAAAGACCACACATGGATCCACTGTCATTGCATGTGTGCTGTTTTCACAATCCACCTATGGATCCACCAGTATCATTGCATGTGTGCTCTTTTCACTAACAACAACCAGAGTCATTGAAATGTGTGTTCTCTTCAGAGATCACACATGGATCCACTAGCGTCATTGAAATGTGTGTTCTCTCTTGAGACCACATGGATCCACCAGTGTCATTGCATGTGTGTTCTCTTCAGAGACCACACATGGATCCACCTGTGTCATTGCGTGTGTGTTCTTTTTACTAACAACAACTAGAGTCATTGCATGTGCATTCTTTTCACATACCACATATGGATCCACCAGTGTCATTGCATTTGTGCTCTTTTCACAATCCACCTATGGATCCACCAGTGTCATTGCATGTGTGTTCTTTTTACAAACAACAACCAGAGTCATCGCATGTGTGTTCTTTTCACATACCACATATGGATCCACCAGTGTCATTGCATGTGTGTTCTTTTCACAATCCACCTATGGATCCACCAGTGTCATTGCATGTGTGCTCTTTTTACTAACAACAACCAGAGTCATATCATGTGTCTTCTCTTCAGAGACCACACATGGATCCACCAGTGTCATTGCATGTGTGTTCTTTTTACTAACAACAACCAGAGTCATTGAAATGTGTGTTCGCTTCAGAGACCACACATGGATCCACCAGTGTCATTGCATGTGTGTGCTCTTTTCACAATCCACCTATGGATCCACCAGTGTCATTGCATGTGTGTTCTTTTTACTAACAACAAGCAGAGTCATTGCATGTGTGTTCTTTTCACATACCACATATGGATTCACCAGTGTCATTGCATGTGTGTTCTTTTTACTAACAACAACTGGAGTCATTGCATGTGTGTTCTTTTCACATACCACATATGGATCCACCAGTGTCATTGCATGTGTGTTCTTTTCACAATCCACCTATGGATCCACCAGTTTCATTGCATGTGTGCTCTTTTTACTAACAACAACCAGAGTCATTGCATGTGTGTTCTCTTCAGAGACCACACATGGATACACCAGTGTCGTTGTATGTGTGTTCTTTTTTACTAACAACAACCAGAGTCATTGAAATGTGTGTTCTCTTCAAAGACCACACATGGATCCACCAGTGTCATTGCATGTGTGGTCTCTGAAGAGACCACACATGGATCCACCAATGTCATTGCATGTGTGTTCTTTTTACTAACAACAACTAGAGTCATTGCATGTGTGTTCTTTTCACATACCACATATGGATCCACCAGTGTCATTGCATGTGTGCTCTTTTCACAATCCACCTATGGATCCACCAGTGTCATTGCATGTGTGTTCTTTTTACTAACAACAACTGGAGTCATTGCATGTGTGTTCTTTTCAAATACCACATATGGATCCACGAGTGTCATTGCATGTGTGCTCTTTTCACAATCCACATATGGATCCACCAGTGTCATTGCATGTGTGTTCTTTTTACTAACAAGAACAAGAGTTATTGCATGTGTGTTCTTTTCACATACCACATATGGATCCACCAGTGTCATTGCATGTGTGTTCTTTTCACAATCCACCTATGGATCCACCAGTGTCATTGCATGTGTGCTCTTTTTACTAACAACAACCAGAGTCATTGCATGTGTGTACTCTTCAGAGACCACACATGGATCCACCAGTGTTATTGCATGTGTGTTCTTTTACTAACAACAACCAGAGTCATTGAAATGTGTGTTCTTCTTCAGAGACCACACATGGATCCACCAAAGGTCATTGCATGTGTGGTCATTTTACTAACAACAACATGAGTCATTGCATGTGTGTTCTTTTCACATACCACATATGGATCCACCAGTGTCATTGCATGTGTGCTCTTTCCATAATGTACCTATGGATCCACCAGTGTCATTGCATGTGTGTTCTTTTTACTAACAACAACCAGAGTCATTGGATGTGTGTTATTTTCACATACCACATATGGATCCACCAGTGTCATTGCATGTGTGTTCTTTTCACAATCCACCTATGGATCCACCAGTCTTATTGCATGTGTGCTCTTTTTACTAACAACAAGCAGAGTCATTGCATGTGTGTTCTCTTCAGAGACCACATGCATCCTGATGTCATTCCATGTGTGTTCTTTTTACTAACAACAACCAGAGTCATTGAAATGTGTGTTCTCTTTAGATACCACACATGGATCCACCAGTGTCATTGCATGTGTGTTCTTTTCACATACCACATATGTATCCAACAGTGTCATTGAAATGTGTGTTCCCTTCAGAGACCACACATCGATCCACCAGTGTCATTGCATGTGTTTTCTTTTCACAATCCACCAGTGTCATTGCATGTGTGCTCTTTTTGCTAACAACAACCTGAGTCATTGCATGTTTGTTCTCTTTAGAGACCAGACATGGATCCACCAGTGTCATCGCATGTGTGTTCTTTTTACTAACAACAACCAGAGTCATTGAAATGTGTGTTCTCTTCAGAGACCACACATGGATCCACCAGTGTCATTGCATGTGTGTTCTTTTCACATACCACATATGGATCCACTAGTGTCATTGAAATGTGTGTTCTTTTTACTAACAACAACCAGAGTCATTGCATGTGTGTTCTTTTCACATACCACATATAGATCCACCAGTGTCATTGCATGTGTACTCTTTTCACAATCCACCTATGGATCCACCAGTGTCATTGCATGTGTGCTCTTTTTACTAACAACAACAAGATTCATTGCATGTGTTTTCACTTCAGAGACATCACATGGATCCACCAGTGTCATTGCATGTGTGTTCTTTTTACTAACAACAACTAGAGTCATTGAAATGTGTATTCTCTTCAGAGAACACACATGGATCCACCAGTGTCATTGCATGTGTGGTCTCATATCCACCAGTGTCATTGCATGTGTGCTCTTTTCACAATCCACATATGGATCCACCAGTGTCATTGCATGTGTGTTCTTTTTACTAACAAGAACAAGAGTTATTGCATGTGTGTTATTTTCACATACCACATATGGATCCACCAGTGTCATTGCAAGTGTGTTCTTTTCACAATCCACCTATGGATCCACCAGGGTCATTGCATGTGTGCTCTTTTTACTAACAACAACCAGAGTAATTGCATGTGTGTTCTCTTCAGAGACCACACATGGATCCACCATTGTTATTGCATGTGTGTTCTTTTTACTAACAACAACCAAAGTAATTGAAATGTGTGTTCTCTTCAGAGACCACACATGGATCCACCTTTGTCATTGCATGTGTGTTCTTTTTACTAACAACAACTGGAGTCATTGCATGTGTTCTTTTCACATACCACATATTGATCCACTAGTGTCATTGCATGTGTGCTCTTTTCACAATCTACCTATGGATCCACCAATGTCATTGTATGTGTGTTCTTTTTACTAACAACAACCAGAGTCATAGGATGTGTGTTATTTTCACATACCACATATGGATCCACCAGTGTCATTGCATGTGTGTTCTTTTCACAATCCACCTATGGATCCACCAGTGTTATTACATGTGTGCTCTTTTTACTAACAACAAGCAGAGTCATTGCATGTGTGTTCTCTTCAGAGACCACACATGGATCCACCAGTGTCATTCCATGTGTGTTCTTTTTACTAACAACAACCAGAGTCATTGAAATGTGTGTTCTCTTTAGATAGCACACATGGATCCACCAGTGTCATTGCATGTGTGTTCTTTTCACATACCACATATGGATCCAACAGTGTCATTGAAATGTGTGTTCTCTTCAGAGACCACACATGGATCCACCAGTGTCATTGCATGTGTTTTCTTTTCACAATCCACCTATGGATCCACCAGTGTCATTGCATGTCTGCTCTTTTTACTAACAACAACCAGCGTCATTGCATGTGTGTTCTCTTCAGAGACCATACATGGATCCACCAGTGTCATTGCATGTGTGTTCTTTTTACTAACACAACCAGAGTCATTGAAATGTGTGTTCTCTTCAGAGACCACACATGGATCCACCTGTGTCATTGCATGTGTGTGCTCTTTTCACAATCCACCTATGGATCCACCAGTGTCATTGCATGTGTGTTCTTTTTACTAACAACAACTAGAGTCATTGCATGTGTGTTCTTTTCACATACCACGTATGGATCCACCAGTGTCATTGCATGTGTGTTCTTTTCACAATCCACCTATGGATCCACCAGTGTCATTCCATGTGTGCTCTTTTTACTAACAACAACCTGAGTCATTGCATGTTTGTTATCTTTAGAGACTACACATGGATCACCAGTGTCATTGCATGCGTGTTCTTTTTACTAACAACAACCAGAGTCATTGAAATATGTGTTCTCTTTAGAGACCACACATGGATCCACCAGTGTCATTGCATGTGTGTTCTTTTCACATACCACATATGGATCCACGAGTGTCATTGAAACGTGTGTTCTCTTCAAAGACCACACATGCATCCACCAGTGTCACTGCATGTGTGCTGTTTTCACAATCCACCTATGGATCCACCAGTATCATTGCATGTGTGCTCTTTTCACTAACAACAAACAGAGTCATTGAAATGTGTGTTCTCTTTAGAGATCACACATGGATCCACTAGTGTCATTGAAATGTGTGTTCTCTTCAGAGACCACACATGGATCCACCAGTGTCATTGCATGTGTGTTCTCTTCAGAGACCACACATGGATCCACCTGTGTCATTGCGTGTGTGTTCTTTTTACTAACAACAACTGGAGTCATTGCATGTGCATTCTTTTCACATATCACATATGGATCCACCAGTGTCATTGCATGTGTGCTCTTTTCACAATCCACCTATGGATCCACCAGTGTCATTGCATGTGTGTTCTTTTTACAAACAACAACCAGAGTCATCGCATGTGTGTTCTTTTCACATACCACATATAGATCCACCAGTGTCATTGCATGTGTGTTCTTTTCACAATCCACCTATGGATCCACCAGTGTCATTGCATGTGTGCTCTTTTTACTAACAACAACCAGAGTCATATCATGTGTCTTCTCTTCAGAGACCACACATGGATCCACCAGTGTCATTGCATGTGCGTTCTTTTTACTAACAACAACCAGAGTCATTGAAATGTGTGTTCGCTTCAGAGATCACACATGGATCCACCAGTGTCATTGCATGTGTGTGCTCTTTTCACAATCCACCTATGGATCCACCAGTGTCATTGCATGTGTGTTCTTTTTACTAAAAACAACTGGAGTCATTGCATGTGTGTTCTTTTCACATACCACATATGGATTCACCAGTGTCATTGCATGTGTGTTCTTTTTACTAACAACAACTGGAGTCATTCCATGTGTGTTCTTTTCACATACCACATATGGATCCACCAGTGTCATTGCATGTGTGTTCTTTTCACAATCCACCTATGGATCCACAAGTGTCATTCCATGTGTGCTCTTTTTACTAACAACAACCAGAGTCATTGCATGTGTGTTCTCTTCAGAGACCACACATGGATCCACCAGTGTCATTGTATGTGTGTTCTTTTTACTAACAACAACCAGAGTCATTGAAATGTGTGTTCTCTTCAAAGACCACACATGGATCCACCAATGTCATTGCATGTGTGTTCTTTTTACTAACAACAACTCGAGTCATTGCATGTGTGTTCTTTTCACATACCACATATGGATCCACCAGTGTCATTGCATGTGTGCTCTTTTCACAATCCACCTATGGATCCACCAGTGTCATTGCATGTGTGTTCTTTTTACTAACAACAACTGGAGTCATTGCATGTGTGTTCTTTTCACATACCACGTATGGATCCACCAATGTCATTTCATGTGTGTTCTTTTCACAATCAACCTATGGATCCACCAGTGTCATTCCATGTGTGCTCTTTTTACTAACAACAACCTGAGTCATTGCATGTTTGTTCTCTTTAGAGACCACACATGGATCCACCAGTGTCATTGCATGTGTGTTCTTTTACTAACAACAACCAGAGTCATTGAAATGTGTGTTCTTCTTGAGACCACACATGGATCCACCTGTCATTGCATGTGTGTCCTTTTCACATACCACATATGGATCCACTAGTGTCATTGAATTGTGTGTTCTCTTCAAAGACCACACATGGATCCACCAAAGGTCATTGCATGTGTGCTTTTTCACAATCCACCTATGGATCCACCAAGATCATTGCATGTGTGCTCTTTTCACTAACAACAACCGAAGTCATTGAAATGTGTGTTCTCTGCAGAGATCACACATGGATCCACTATTGTCATTGAAATGTGTGTTCTCTTCAGAGACCACACATGGATCCACATGTCATTGCATGTGTGTTCTCTTGAGAGAGACCACATGGATCCACCGTGTCATTGCGTGTGTTCTTTTTACTAACAACAAGGAGTCATTGCATGTGCATTCTTTTCACATACCACATATGGATCCACCAGTGTCATTGCATTTGTGCTCTTTCACAATACACCTATGGATCCACCAGTGTCATTGCATGTGTGTTCTTTTAACAAACAACAACCAGAGTCATCACATGTGTGTTCTTTTCACATACCACATATGGATCCACCAAAGTGTCATTGCATGTGTGTTCTTTTTACAATCCACCTATGGATCCACCAGTGTCATTGCATGTCTGATCTTTTACTAACAACAACCAGTCATATCATGTGTCTTCTCTTGAGACCACACATGGATCCACCAGTGTCATTGCATGTGTGTTCTTTTTACTAACAACAACAAGAGTCATTGAAATGTGTGTTCTCTTCAGAGACCACACATGGATCCACCCATGTCATTGCATGTGTGCTCTTTTCACAATCCACCTATGGATCCACCAGTGTCATTGCATGTGTGTTCTTTTACTAACAACAACTGAGTCATTGCATGTGTGTTCTTTTCACATACCACATATGGATTCACCAGTTGTCATTGCATGTGTGTTCTTTTTACTAACAACAACTGAGTCATTGCATGTGTGTTCTTTTCACATACCACATATGGATCCACCAGTGTCATTGCATGTGTGTTCTTTTCACAATCCACCTATGGATCCACCAGTTTCATTGCATGTGTGCTCTTTTTACTAACAACAACCAGAGTCATTGCATGTGTGTTCTCTTCAGAGACCACACATGGATACACCAGTGTCATTGTATGTGTGTTCTTTTTTACTAACAACAACCAGAGTCATTGAAATGTGTGTTCTCTTCAAAGACCACACATGGATCCACCAGTGTCATTGCATGTGTGGTCTCTGAAGAGACCACACATGGATCCACCAATGTCATTGCATGTGTGTTCTTTTTACTAACAACAACTAGAGTCATTGCATGTGTGTTCTTTTCACATACCACATATGGATCCACCAGTGTCATTACATGTGTGCTCTTTTCACAATCCACCTATGGATCCACCAGTGTCATTGCAATTGTGTTCTTTTTACTAACAACAACCAGAGTCATTGGATGTGTGTTCTTTTCACATACCACATATGGTTCCACCAGTGTCATTGCATGTGTGTTCTTTTCACAATCCACCTATGGATCCACCAGTGTTATTGCATGTGTGCTCTTTTTACTAACAACAAGCAGAGTCATGGCATGTGTGTTCTCTTCAGAGACCACACATGGATCCACCAGTGTCATTTCATGTGTGTTCTTTTTACTAACAACAACCAGAGTCATTGAAATGAGTGTACTCTTTAGAGACCACACATGGATCCACCAGTGTCATTGCATGTGTGTTCTTTTCACATACCACATATGGATGCAACAGTGTCATTGAAATGTGTATTCTCTTCAGAGACCACACATGGATCCACCAGTGTCATTGCATGTGTTTTCTTTTCACAATCCACCTATGGATCCACCAGTGTCATTGCATGTGTGTTGTTTTTACTAACAACAACCAGAGTCATTGAAATGTGTGTTCTCTTCAAAGACCACACATGGATCCACCAGTGTCATTGCATGTGTGTCCTTTTCACATACCACATATGGATCCACTAGTGTCATTGAATTGTGTGTTCTCTTCAAAGACCACACATGGATCCACCAGTGTCATTGCATGTGTGCTGTTTTCACAATCCACCTATGGATCCACCAGTATCATTGCATGTGTGCTCTTTTCACTAACAACAACCAGAGTCATTGAAATGTGTGTTCTCTGCAGAGATCACACATGGATCCACTATTGTCATTGAAATGTGTGTTCTCTTCAGAGACCACACATGGATCCACCAGTGTCATTGCATGTGTGTTCTCTTCAGAGACCACACATGGATCCACCTGTGTCATTGCGTGTGTGTTCTTTTTACTAACAACAACTGGAGTCATTGCATGTGCATTCTTTTCACATACCACATATGGATCCACCAGTGTCATTGCATTTGTGCTCTTTTCACAATCCACCTATGGATCCACCAGTGTCATTGCATGTGTGTTCTTTTTACAAACAACAACCAGAGTCATCGCATGTGTGTTCTTTTCACATACCACATATGGATCCACCAGTGTCATTGCATGTGTGTTCTTTTCACAATCCACCTATGGATCCACCAGTGTCATTGCATGTGTGCTCTTTTTACTAACAACAACCAGAGTCATATCATGTGTCTTCTCTTCAGAGACCACACATGGATCCACCAGTGTCATTGCATGTGTGTTCTTTTTACTAACAACAACCAGAGTCATTGAAATGTGTGTTCTCTTCAGAGACCACACATCGATCCACAAGTGTCATTGCATGTGTGTTCTCTTTTCAGAATCCACCTATGGATCCACCAGTGTACTTGCATGTGTGTTCTTTTTACTAACAACAACTGGAGTCATTGCATGTGTGTTCTTTTCACATACCACATATGGATTCACCAGTGTCATTGCATGTGTGTTCTTTTTACTAACAACAACTGGAGTCATTGCATGTGTGTTCTTTTCACATACCACATATGGATCCACCAGTGTCATTGCATGTGTGTTCTTTTCACAATCCACCTATGGATCCACCAGTTTCATTGCATGTGTGCTCTTTTTACTAACAACAACCAGAGTCATTGCATGTGTGTTCTCTTCAGAGACCACACATGGATACACCAGTGTCATTGTATGTGTGTTCTTTTTACTAACAACAACCAGAGTCATTGAAATGTGTGTTCTCTTCAGAGACCACACATGGATCCACCAATGTCATTGCATGTGTGGTCTCGAAGAGACCACATGTATACACCAGTGTCATTGCATGTGTGTTCTTTTTACTAACAACAACTAGAGTCATTGCATGTGTGTTCTTTTCACATACCACATATGGATCCACCAGTGTCATTACATGTGTGCTCTTTTCACAATCCACCTATGGATCCACCAGTGTCATTGCAATTGTGTTCTTTTTACTAACAACAACCAGAGTCATTGGATGTGTGTTCTTTTCACATACCACATATGGTTCCACCAGTGTCATTGCATGTGTGTTCTTTTCACAATCCACCTATGGATCCACCAGTGTTATTGCATGTGTGCTCTTTTTACTAACAACAAGCAGAGTCATGGCATGTGTGTTCTCTTCAGAGACCACACATGGATCCACCAGTGTCATTTCATGTGTGTTCTTTTTACTAACAACAACCAGAGTCATTGAAATGAGTGTACTCTTTAGAGACCACACATGGATCCACCAGTGTCATTGCATGTGTGTTCTTTTCACATACCACATATGGATGCAACAGTGTCATTGAAATGTGTATTCTCTTCAGAGACCACACATGGATCCACCAGTGTCATTGCATGTGTTTTCTTTTCACAATCCACCTATGGATCCACCAGTGTCATTGCATGTGTGTTGTTTTTACTTCAAGAACAAGAGTTATTGCATGTGTGTTATTTTCACATACCACATATGGATCCACCAGTGTCATTGCATGTGTGTTCTTTTCACAATCCTCCTATGGATCCACCAATGTCATTGCATGTGTGCTCTTTTTACAAACAACAACTAGAGTCATTGAATGTGTGTTCTCTTTAGAGACCACACATGGATCCATCAGTGTTATTGCATGTGTGTTCCTTTTACTAACAACAACCAGAGTCATTGAAATGTGTGTTCTCTTCAGAGACCACACATGGATCCACCAGTGTCATTGCATGTGTGTTCTTTTTACTAACAACAACTGGAGTCATTGCATGTGTGTTCTTTTCACATACCAAATATGGATCCACCAGTGTCATTGCATGTGTGCTCTTTTCACAATCCACCTATGGATCCACCAGTGTCATTGCATGTGTGTTCTTTTTACTAACAACAACCAGAGTCATTGGATGTGTGTGCTTTTCACATACCACATATGGATCCACCAGTGTCATTGCATGTGTGTTCTTTTCACAATCCACCTATGGATCCACCAGTGTTATTGCATGTGTGCTCTTTTTACTAACAACAAGCAGAGTCATTGCATGTGTGTTCTCTTTAGAGACCACACATGGATCGACCAGTGTCATTCCATGTGTGTTCTTTTTACTAACAACAACCAGAGTCATTGAAATGTGTGTTCTCTTCAGACACCACACATGGATCCACCAGTGTCATTGCATGTGTGTTCTTTTCACATACCACATATGGATCCACCGGTGTCATTGAAATGTGTGTTCTTTTTACTAACAACAACCAGAGTCATTGCATGTGTGTTCTTTTCACATACCACATATAGATCCACCAGTGTCATTGCATGTGTGCTCTTTTCACAATCCACCTATCGATCCACCAGTGTCATTGCACGTGTGCTCTTTTTACAAACAACAACAAGAGTCATTGCATGTGTTTTCTCTTCAGAGACCACACATGGATCCACCAGTGTCATTGCATGTGTGTTCTTTTTACTAACAATAACTAGAGTCATTGAAATGTGTGTTCTCTTCAGAGACCACACATGGATCCAAAAGTGTTATTGCATGTGTGGTCTCTTATCCACCAGTGTCATTTCATGTGTGTTCTTTTTACTAACAACAACTGGAGTCATTGCATGTGTGTTCTTTTCAAATACCACATATGGATCCACCAGTGTCATTGCATGTGTGTTCTTTTTACTAACAAGAACAAGAGTTATTGCATGTGTGTTCTTTTCACATACCACATATGGATCCACCAGTGTCATTGCATGTGTGTTCTTTTCACAATCCACCTATGGATCCACCAGTGTCATTGCATGTGTGCTCTTTTTACTAACAACAACCAGAGTCATTGCATGTGTGTACTCTTCAGAGACCACACATGGATCCACCAGTGTTATTGCATGTGTGTTCTTTTTACTAACAACCAGAGTCATTGAAATGTGTGTTCTCTTTAGAGACCACACATGGATCCACCAGTGTTATTGCATGTGTGTTCTTTTTACTAACAACAACTGGAGTCATTGCATGTGTGTTCTTTTCACATACCACATATGGATCCACCAGTGTCATTGCATGTGTGCTCTTTTCATAATGTACCTATGGATCCACCAGTGTCATTGCATGTGTGTTCTTTTTACTAACAACAACCAGAGTCATTGGATGTGTGTTATTTTCACATACCACATATGGATCCACCAGTGTCATTGCATGTGTGTTGTTTTCACATACCACATATGGATTCACCAGTGTCATTGCATGTGTGTTCTTTTTACTAAAAAACAACTGGAGTAATTCCATGTGTGTTCTTTTCACATACGACATATGGATCCACCAGTGTCATTGCATGTGGTTTCTTTTCACAATCCACCTATGGATCCACCAGTGTTATTGCATGTGTGCTCTTTTTACTAACAACAAGAAGAGTCATTGCATGTGTGTTCTCTTCAGAGACCACACATGGATCGACCAGTGTCATTCCATGTGTGTTATTTTTACTAACAACAACCAGAGTCATTGAAATGTGTGTTCTCTTCAGACACCACACATGGATCCACCAGTGTCATTGCATGTGTGTTCTTTTCACATACCACATATGCATCCACCGGTGTCATTGAAAAGTGTGTTCTTTTTACTAACAACAACCAGAGTCATTGCATGTGTGTTCTTTTCACATACCACATATAGATCCACCAGTGTCATTGCATGTGTGCTCTTTTCACAATCCACCTATGGATCCACCAGTGTCATTGCATGTGTGCTCTTTTTACAAACAACAACAAGAGTCATTGCATGTGTTTTCTCTTCAGAGACCACACATGGATCCACCAGTGTCATTGCATGTGTGTTCTTTTTACTAACAATAACTAGAGTCATTGAAATGTGTGTTCTCTTCAGAGACCACACATGGATCCTGATGTTATTGCATGTGTGGTCTCTTATCCACCAGTGTCATTGCATGTGTGTTCTTTTTACTAACAACAACTGGAGTCATTGCATGTGTGTTCTTTTCAAATACCACATATGGATCCACCAGTGTCATTGCATGTGTGCTCTTTTCACAATCCACATATGGATCCACCAGTGTCATTGCATGTGTGTTCTTTTTACTAACAAGAACAAGAGTTATTGCATGTGTGTTCTTTTCACATACCACATATGGATCCACCAGTGTCATTGCATGTGTGTTCTTTTCACAATCCACCTATGGATCCACCAGTGTTATTGCATGTGTGCTCTTTTTACTAACAACAACCAGAGTCATTGCATGTGTGTACTCTTCAGAGACCACACATGGATCCACCAGTGTTATTGCATGTGTGTTCTTTTTACTAACAACAACCAGAGTCATTGAAATGTGTGTTCTCTTCAGAGACCACACATGGATCCACCAGTGTCATTGCATGTGTGTTCTTTTTACTAACAACAACTGGAGTCATTGCATGTGTGTTCTTTTCACATACCACATATGGATCCACCAGTGTCATTGCATGTGTGCTCTTTTCATAATGTACCTATGGATCCACCAGTGTCATTGCATGTGTGTTCTTTTTACTAACAACAACCAGAGTCATTGGATGTGTGTTATTTTCACATACCACATATGGATCCACCAGTGTCATTGCATGTGTGTTCTTTTCACAATCCACCTATGGATCCACCAGTCTTATTGCATGTGTGCTCTTTTTACTAACAACAAGCAGAGTCATTGCATGTGTGTTCTCTTCAGAGACCACACATGCATCCACCAGTGTCATTCCATGTGTGTTCTTTTTACTAACAACAACCAGAGTCATTGAAATGTGTGTTCTCTTTAGATACCACACATGGATCCACCAGTGTCATTGCATGTGTGTTCTTTCCACATACCACATATCGATCCAACAGTGTCATTGAAATGTGTGTTCCCTTCAGAGACCACACATCGATCCACCAGTGTCATTGCAAGTGTTTTCTTTTCACAATCCACCAGTGTCATTGCATGTGTGCTCTTTTTGCTAACAACAACCTGAGTCATTGCATGTTTGTTCTCTTTAGAGACCAGACATGGATCCACCAGTGTCATCGCATGTGTGTTCTTTTTACTAACAACAACCAGAGTCATTGAAATGTGTGTTCTCTTCAGAGACCACACATGGATCCACCAGTGTCATTGCATGTGTGTTCTTTCCACATACCACATATCGATCCAACAGTGTCATTGAAATGTGTGTTCCCTTCAGAGACCACACATCGATCCACCAGTGTCATTGCATGTGTTTTCTTTTCACAATCCACCAGTGTCATTGCATGTGTGCTCTTTTTGCTAACAACAACCTGAGTCATTGCATGTTTGTTCTCTTTAGAGACCAGACATGGATCCACCAGTGTCATTGCATGTGTGTTCTTTTTACTAACAACAACCAGAGTCATTGAAATGTGTGTTCTCTTCAGAGACCACACATGGATCCACCAGTGTCATTGCATGTGTGTTCTTTTCACATACCACATATGGATCCACTAGTGTCATTGAAATGTGTGTTCTTTTTACTAACAACAACCAGAGTCATTGCATGTGTGTTCTTTTCACATACCACATATAGATCCACCAGTGTCATTGCATGTGTGCTCTTTTCACAATCCACCTATGGATCCACCAGTGTCATTGCATGTGTGCTCTTTTTACTAACAACAACAAGATTCATTGCATGTGTTTTCACTTCAGAGACATCACATGGATCCACCAGTGTCATTGCATGTGTGTTCTTTTTACTAACAACAACTAGAGTCATTGAAATGTGTATTCTCTTCAGAGAACACACATGGATCCACCAGTGTCATTGCATGTGTGGTCTCATATCCACCAGTGTCATTGCATGTGTGCTCTTTTCACAATCCACATATGGATCCACCAGTGTCATTGCATGTGTGTTCTTTTTACTAACAAGAACAAGAGTTATTGCATGTGTGTTATTTTCACATACCACATATGGATCCACCAGTGTCATTGCAAGTGTGTTCTTTTCACAATCCACCTATGGATCCACCAGTGTCATTGCATGTGTGCTCTTTTTACTAACAACAACCAGAGTAATTGCATGTGTGTTCTTCAGAGACCACATGGATCCACCATTGTTATTGCATGTGTGTTCTTTTTACTAACAACAACCAAAGTAATTGAAATGTGTGTTCTCTTCAGAGACCACACATGGATCCACCTTTGTCATTGCATGTGTGTTCTTTTTACTAACAACAACTGGAGTCATTGCATGTGTGTTCTTTTCACATACCACATATTGATCCACCAGTGTCATTGCATGTGTGCTCTTTTCACAATCTACCTATGGATCCACCAGTGTCATTGTATGTGTGTTCTTTTTACTAACAACAACCAGAGTCATTGGATGTGTGTTCTTTTCACATACCACATATGGATCCACCAGTGTCATTGCATGTGTGTTCTTTTCACAATCCACCTATGGATCCACCAGTGTTATTACATGTGTGCTCTTTTTACTAACAACAAGCAGAGTCATTGCATGTGTGTTCTCTTCAGAGACCACACATGGTTCCACCAGTGTCATTCCATGTGTGTTCTTTTTACAAACAACAACCAGTCATTGAAATGTGTGTTCTTTAGATAGCACACATGGATCCACCAGTGTCATTGCATGTGTGTTCTTTTCACATACCACATATGGATCCAACAGTGTCATTGAAATGTGTGTTCTCTTCAGAGACCACACATGGATCCACCAGTGTCATTGCATGTGTTTTCTTTTCACAATCCACCTATGGATCCACTAGTGTCATTGCATGTCTGCTCTTTTTACTAACAATAACTAGAGTCATTGAAATGTGTGTTCTCTTCAGAGACCACACATGGATCCACTAGTGTTATTTCATGTGTGGTCTCTTATCCACCAGTGTCATTGCATTAGTGTTCTTTTTACTAACAACAACTGGAGTCATTGCATGTGTGTTCTTTTCAAATACCACATATGGATCCACCAGTGTCATTGCATGTGTGCTCTTTTCACAATCCACATATGGATCCACCAGTGTCATTGCATGTGTGTTCTTTTTACTAACAAGAACAAGAGTTATTGCATGTGTGTTCTTTTCACATACCACATATGGATCCACCAGTGTCATTGCATGTGTGTTCTTTTCACAATCCACCTATGGATCCACCAGTGTCATTGCATGTGTGCTCTTTTTACTAACAACAACCACAGTCATTGCATGTGTGTACTCTTCAGAGACCACACATGGATCCACCAGTGTTATTGCATGTGTGTTCTTTTTACTAACAACAACCTGAGTCATTGAAATGTGTGTTCTCTTCAGAGACCACACATGGATCCACCAGTGTCATTGCATGTGTGTTCATTTTACTAACAACAACTGGAGTCATTGCATGTGTGTTTTTTTCACATACCACATATGGATCCACCAGTGTCATTGCATGTGTGCTCTTTTCATAATGTACCTATGGATCCACCAGTGTCATTGCATGTGTGTTCTTTTTACTAACAACAACCAGAGTCATTGGATGTGTGTTATTTTCACATACCACATATGGATCCACCAGTGTCATTGCATGTGTGTTCTTTTCACAATCCACCTATGGATCCACCAGTCTTATTGCATGTGTGCTCTTTTTACTAACAACAAGCAGAGTCATTGCATGTGTGTTCTCTTCAGAGACCACACATGCATCCACCAGTGTCATTCCATGTGTGTTCTTTTTACTAACAACAACCAGAGTCATTGAAATGTGTGTTCTCTTTAGATACCACACATGGATCCACTAGTGTCATTGCATGTGTGTTCTTTTCACATACCACATATGGATCCAACAGTGTCATTGAAATGTGTGTTCCCTTCAGAGACCACACATCGATCCACCAGTGTCATTGCATGTGTTTTCTTTTCACAATCCACCAGTGTCATTGCATGTGTGCTCTTTTTGCTAACAACAACCTGAGTCATTGCATGTTTGTTCTCTTTAGAGACCAGACATGGATCCACCAGTGTCATCGCATGTGTGTTCTTTTTACTAACAACAACCAGAGTCATTGAAATGTGTGTTCTCTTCAGAGACCACACATGGATCCACCAGTGTCATTGCATGTGTGTTCTTTTCACATACCACATATGGATCCACTAGTGTCATTGAAATGTGTGTTCTTTTTACTAACAACAACCAGAGTCATTGCATGTGTGTTCTTTTCACATACCACATATAGATCCACCTGTGTCATTGCATGTGTGCTCTTTTCACAATCCACCTATGGATCCACCAGTGTCATTGCATGTGTGCTCTTTTTACTAACAACAACAAGATTCATTGCATGTGTTGTCACTTCAGAGACATCACATGGATCCACCAGTGTCATTGCATGTGTGTTCTTTTTACTAACAACAACTAGAGTCATTGAAATGTGTATTCTCTTCCGAGAACACACATGGATCCACCAGTGTCATTGCATTTGTGGTCTCATATCCACCAGTGTCATTGCATGTGTGCTCTTTTCACAATCCACATATGGATCCACCAGTGTCATTGCATGTGTGTTCTTTTTACTAACAAGAACAAGAGTTATTGCATGTGTGTTATTTTCACATACCACATATGGATCCACCAGTGTCATTGCAAGTGTGTTCTTTTCACAATCCACCTATGGATCCACCAGTGTCATTGCATGTGTGCTGTTTTTACTAACAACAACCAGAGTAATTGCATGTGTGTTCTCTTCAGAGACCACACATGGATCCACCATTGTTATTGCATGTGTGTTCTTTTTACTAACAACAACCAAAGTAATTGAAATGTGTGTTCTCTTCAGAGACCACACATGGATCCACCTTTTTCATTGCATGTGTGTTCTTTTTACTAACAACAACTGGAGTCATTGCATGTGTGTTCTTTTCACATACCACATATTGATCCACCAGTGTCATTGCATGTGTGCTCTTTTCACAATCTACCTATGGATCCACCAGTGTCATTGTATGTGTGTTCTTTTTACTAACAACAACCAGAGTCATTGGATGATTGTTCTTTTCACATACCACATATGGATCCACCAGTGTCATTGCATGTGTGTTCTTTTCACAATCCACCTATGGATCCACCAGTGTTATTACATGTGTGCTCTTTTTACTAACAACAAGCAGAGTCATTGCATGTGTGTTCTCTTCAGAGACCACACATGGATCCACCAGTGCCATTCCATGTGTGTTCTTTTTACTAACAACAACCAGAGTCATTGAAATGTGTGTTCTCTTTAGATAGCACACATGGATCCTGATGTCATTGCATGTGTGTTCTTTTCACATACCACATATGGATCCAACAGTGTCATTGAAATGTGTGTTCTCTTCAGAGACCACACATGGATCCACCAGTGTCATTGCATGTGTTTTCTTTTCACAATCCACCTATGGATCCACCAGTGTCATTGCATGTCTGCTCTTTTTACTAACAACAACCAGCGTCATTGCATGTATGTTCTCTTCAGAGACCATACATGGATCCACCAGTGTCATTGCATGTGTGTTCTTTTTACTAACACAACCAGAGTCATTGAAATGTGTGTTCTCTTCAGAGACCACACATGGATCCACCTGTGTCATTGCATGTGTGTGCTCTTTTCACAATCCACCTATGGATCCACCAGTGTCATTGCATGTGTGTTCTTTTTACTAACAACAACTAGAGTCATTGCATGTGTGTTCTTTTCACATACCAGGTATGGATCCACCAGTGTCATTGCATGTGTGTTCTTTTCACAATCCACCTATGGATCCACCAGTGTCATTCCATGTGTGCTCTTTTTACTAACAACAACCTGAGTCATTGCATGTTTGTTATCTTTAGAGACTACACATGGATCACCAGTGTCATTGCATGCGTGTTCTTTTTACTAACAACAACCAGAGTCATTGAAATATGTGTTCTCTTCAGAGACCACACATGGATCCACCAGTGTCATTGCATGTGTGTTCTTTTCACATACCACATATGGATCCACCAGTGTCATTGAAACGTGTGTTCTCTTCAAAGACCACACATGCATCCACCAGTGTCACTGCATGTGTGCTGTTTTCACAATCCACCTATGGATCCACCAGTATCATTGCATGTGTGCTCTTTTCACTAACAACAAACAGAGTCATTGAAATGTGTGTTCTCTTTAGAGATCACACATGGATCCACTAGTGTCATTGAAATGTGTGTTCTTCAGAGACCACACATGGATCCACATGTCATTGCATGTGTGTTCTCTTCAGAGACCACACATGGATCCACCTGTGTCATTGCGTGTGTGTTCTTTTTACTAACAACAACTGGAGTCATTGCATGTGCATTCTTTTCACATATCACATATGGATCCACCAGTGTCATTGCATGTGTGCTCTTTCACAATCCACCTATGGATCCACCAGTGTCATTGCATGTGTGTTCTTTTTACAAACAACAACCAGAGTCATCGCATGTGTGTTCTTTTCACATACCACATATAGATCCACCAGTGTCATTGCATGTGTGTTCTTTTCACAATCCACCTATGGATCCACCAGTGTCATTGCATGTGTGCTCTTTTTACTAACAACAACCAGAGTCATATCATGTGTCTTCTCTTCAGAGACCACACATGGATCCACCAGTGTCATTGCATGTGCGTTCTTTTTACTAACAACCACCACAGTGATTGATATGTGTGTTCTATTCAGAGATAAAACATTGTTCCACCAGTGTCATTGCATGTGTGTGCTCTTTTCACAATCCACCTATGGATCCACCAGTGTCATTGCATGTGTGTTCTTTTTACTAAAAACAACTGGAGTCATTGCATGTGTGTTCTTTTCACATACCACATATGGATTCACCAGTGTCATTGCATGTGTGTTCTTTTTACTAACAACAACTGGAGTCATTCCATGTGTGTTCTTTTCACATACCACATATGGATCCACCAGTGTCATTGCATGTGTGTTCTTTTCACAATCCACCTATGGATCCACAAGTGTCATTCCATGTGTGCTCTTTTTACTAACAACAACCAGAGTCATTGCATGTGTGTTCTCTGCGGAGACCACACATGGATCCACCAGTGTCATTGTATGTGTGTTCTTTTTACTAACAACAACCAGAGTCATTGAAATGTGTGTTCTCTTCAAAGACCACACATGGATCCACCAATGTCATTGCATGTGTGTTCTTTTTACTAACAACAACTGGAGTCATTGCATGTGTGTTCTTTTCACATACCACATATGGATCCACCAGTGTCATTGCATGTGTGCTCTTTTCACAATCCACCTATGGATCCACCAGTGTCATTGCATGTGTGTTCTTTTTACTAACAACAACTGGAGTCATTGCATGTGGGTTCTTTTCACATACCACGTATGGATCAACCAATGTCATTTCATGTGTGTTCTTTTCACAATCAACCTATAGATCCACCAGTGTCATTCCATGTGTGCTCTTTTTACTAACAACAACCTGAGTCATTGCATGTTTGTTCTCTTTAGAGACCACACATGGATCCACCAGTGTCATTGCATGTGTGTTCTTTTTACTAACAACAACATGAGTCATTGAAATGTGTGTTCTCTTCAGAGACCACACATGGATCCACCAGTGTCATTGCATGTGTGTCCTTTTCACATACCACATATGGATCCACTAGTGTCATTGAATTGTGTGTTCTCTTCAAAGACCACACATGGATCCACCAGTGTCATTGAATGTGTGATGTTTTCACAATCCACCTATGGATCCACCAGTATCATTGCATGTGTGCTCTTTTCACTAACAACAACCAGAGTCATTGAAATGTGTGTTCTCTGCAGAGATCACACATGGATCCACTAGTGTCATTGAAATGTGTGTTCTCTTCAGAGACCACACATGGATCCACCAGTGTCATTGCATGTGTGTTCTCTTCAGAGACCACACATGGATCCACCTGTGTCATTGCGTGTGTGTTCTTTTTACTAACAACAACTGGAGTCATTGCATGTGCATTCTTTTCACATACCACATATGGATCCACCAGTGTCATTGCATTTGTGCTCTTTTCACAATCCACCTATGGATCCACCAGTGTCATTGCATGTGTGTTCTTTTTACAAACAACAACCAGAGTCATCGCATGTGTGTTCTTTTCACATACCACATATGGATCCACCAGTGTCATTGCATGTGTGTTCTTTTCACAATCCACCTATGGATCCACCAGTGTCATTGCATGTGTGCTCTTTTTACTAACAACAACCAGAGTCATATCATGTGTCTTCTCTTCAGAGACCACACATGGATCCACCAGTGTCATTGCATGTGTGTTCTTTTTACTAACAACAACCAGAGTCATTGAAATGTGTGTTCGCTTCAGAGACCACACATGGATCCACCAGTGTCATTGCATGTGTGTGCTCTTTTCACAATCCACCTATGGATCCACCAGTGTCATTGCATGTGTGTTCTTTTTACTAACAACAACTGGAGTCATTGCATGTGTGTTCTTTTCACATACCACATATGGATTCACCAGTGTCATTGCATGTGTGTTCTTTTTACTAACAACAACTGGAGTCATTGCATGTGTGTTCTTTTCACATACCACATATGGATCCACCAGTGTCATTGCATGTGTGTTCTTTTCACAATCCACCTATGGATCCACCAGTTTCATTGCATGTGTGCTCTTTTTACTAACAACAACCAGAGTCATTGCATGTGTGTTCTCTTTAGAGACCACACATGGATACACCAGTGTCATTGTATGTGTGTTCTTTTTACTAACAACAACCAGAGTCATTGAAATGTGTGTTCTCTTCAAAGACCACACATGGATCCACCAGTGTCATTGCATGTGTGGTCTCTGAAGAGACCACACATGGATCAACCAATGTCATTGCATGTGTGTTCTTTTTACTAAGAATAACTAGAGTCATTGCATGTGTGTTCTTTTCACATACCACATATGGATCCACCAGTGTCATTGCATGTGTGCTCTTTTCACAATCCACCTATGGATCCACCAGTGTCATTGCATGTGTGTTCTTTTTACTAACAACAACCAGAGTCATTGGATGTGTGTTCTTTTCACATACCACATATGGTTCCACCAGTGTCATTGCATGTGTGTTCTTTTCACAATCCACCTATGGATCCACCAGTGTTATTGCATGTGTGCTCTTTTTACTAACAACAAGCAGAGTCATGGCATGTGTGTTCTCTTCAGAGACCACACATGGATCCACCAGTGTCATTTCATGTGTGTTCTTTTTACTAACAACAACCAGAGTCATTGAAATGTGTGTTCTCTTTAGAGACCACACATGGATCCACCAGTGTCATTGCATGTGTGTTCTTTTCACATACCACATATGGATCCAACAGTGTCATTGAAATGTGTATTCTCTTCAGAGACCACACATGGATCCACCAGTGTCATTGCATGTGTTTTCTTTTCACAATCCACCTATGGATCCACCAGTGTCATTGCATGTGTGTTGTTTTTACTAACAACAACCAGAGTCATTGCATGTGTGTTCTGTTCAGAGACCATACATGGATCCACCAGTGTCATTGCATGTGTGTTCTTTTTACTAAGACAACCAGAGTCATTGAAATGTGTGTTCTCTTTAGAGACCACACATGGATCCACCTGTGTCATTGCATGTGTGTGCTCTTTTCACAATCCACCTATGGATCCACCAGTGTCATTGCATGTGTGTTCTTTTTACTAACAACAACTAGAGTCATTGCATGTGTGTTCTTTTCCCATACCACATATGGATCGACTACTGTCATTGCATGTGTGCTCTTTTCACAATCCACCTATGGATCCACCAGTGTGATTGCATGTGTGTTCTTTTTACTAACAACAACCAGAGTCATTGCATGTGTGTTCTTTTCACATACCACGTATGGATCCACCAGTGTCATTGCATGTGTGTTCTTTTCACAATCCACCTATGGATCCACCAGTGTCATTGCATGTGTGCTCTTTTTACTAACAACAACCTAAGGCATTGCATGTTTGTTCTCTTTAGAGACCACACATGGATCCACCAGTGTCATTGCATGTGTGCTCTTTTTACTAACAACAACCAGAGTCATTGAAATGTGTGTTCTCTCCAGAGACCACACATGGATCCACCAGTGTCATTGCATGTGTGGTCTCTGGATCCACCAGTGTCATTGCATGTGTGTTCTTTTTACTAACAACAACTGGAGTCATTGCATGTGTGTTCTTTTCACATACCACATATGGATCCACTAGTGTCATTGCATGTGTGCTCTTTTCACAATCCACCTATGGATCCACCAGTGTCATTGCATGTGTGTTCTTTTTACTAACAACTACCAGAGTCATTGGATGTGTGTTCTTTTCACATACCACATATGGATCCACCAGTGTCATTGCATGTGTGTTCTTTTCACAATCCACCTATGGATCCACCAGTGTTATTGCATGTGTGCTATTTTTACTAACAACAAGCAGAGTCATTGCATGTGTGTTCTCTTCAGAGACCTCACATGGATCCACCAGTGTCATTCCATGTGTGTTCTTTTTACTAACAACAACCAGAGTCATTGAAATGTGTGTTCTCTTTAGATACCACAGATGGATCCAACAGTGTCATTGCATGTGTGTTCTTTTCACATACCACATATGGATCCAACAGTGTCATTGAAATGTGTGTTCTCTTCAGAGACCACACATGGATCCACTAGTGTCATTGCATGTGTTTTCTTTTCACAATCCACCTATGGATCCACCAGTGTCATTGCATGTGTGCTCTTTTTACTAACAACAACCAGAGTCATTGCATGTGTGTTCTCTTCAGAGACCACACATGGATACACCAGTGTCATTGTAGGTGTGTTCTTTTTACTAACAACAACCAGAGTCATTGAAATGTGTGTTCTCTTCAGAGACCACACATGGATCCACCAGTGTCATTGCATGTGTGGTATCTGAAGAGACCACACATGGATCCACCAATGTCATTGCATGTGTTTTCTTTTTACTAACAACAACTGGAGTCATTGCATGTGTGTTCTTTTCACATACCACATATGTATCCAACAGTGTCATTGAAATGTGTGTTCTCTTTAGAAACCACACATGGATCCACCAGTGTCATTGCATGTGTTTTCTTTTCACAATCCACCTATGGATCCACCATTGTCATTGGATGTATGCTCTTTTTACTAACAACAACCAGAGTCATTGCATGTGTGTTCTCTTCAGAGACCATACATGGATCCACCAGTGTCATTGCATGTGTGTTCTTTTTACTAACACAACCAGAGTCATTGAAATGTGTGTTCTCTTCAGAGGCCACACATGGATCCACCTGTGTCATTGCAAGTGTGTGCTCTTTTCACAATCCACCTATGGATCCACCAGTGTCATTGCATGTGTGTTCTTTTTACTAACAACAACTGGAGTCATTGCATGTGTGTTCTTTTCCCATACCACATATCGATCCACTACTGTAATTGCACGTGTGCTCTTTTCACAATCCACCTATGGATCCACCAGTGTCATGCATGTGTGTTCTTTTTACTAACAACAACCAGAGTCATTGCATGTGTGTTCTTTTCACATACCACGTATGGATCCACCAGTGTCATTGCATGTGTGTTCTTTTCACAATCCACCTATAGATCCACTAGTGTCATTGCATGTGTGCTCTTTTTACTAACAACAACCTGAGTCATTGCATGTTTGTTCTCTTTAGAGACCACACATGGATCCACCAGTGTCATTGCATCTGTGTTCTTTTTACTAACAACAACCAGAGTCATTGAAATGTGTGTTCTCTTCAGATACCACACATGGATCCACCAGTGTCATTGCATGTGTGTACTTTTCACATACCACATATGGATCCACCAGTGTCATTGAAATGTGTGTTCTCTTCAAAGACCACACATGGATCCACCAGTGTCATTGCATGTGTGCTCTTTTCACAATCCACCTATGGATCCACCAGTATCATTGCATGTGTTCTCCTTTCACTAACAACAACTAGAGTCATTGAAATGTGTGTTTTCTTCAGAGATCACACATGGATCCACTAGTGTCATTGAAATGTGTGTTCTCTTCAGACACCACACATGGATCCACCAGTGTCATTGCATGTGTGTTCTCTTCAGAGACCACACATGGATCCACCTGTGTCATTGTGTGTGTGTTCTTTTTACTAACAACAACTTGAGTCATTGCATGTGCATTCTTTTCACATACCACATATGGATCCACCAGTGTCATTGCATGTGTGCTCTTTTCACAATCCACCTATGGATCCACCAGTGTCATTGCATGTGTGTTCTTTTTACAAACAACAACTAGAGTCATCGCATGTGTAATGTTTTCACATACCACATATGGATCCACCAGTGTCATTGCATGTGTGTTCTTTTCACAATCCACCTATGGATCCACCAGTGTCATTGCATGTGTGTTCTTTTTACTAACAACCAGAGTCACATCATGTGTCTTCTCTTCAGAGACCACACATGGATCCACCATTGTCATTGCATGTGTGTTCTTTTTACTAACAACAACTAGAGTCATTGAAATGTGTGTTCTCTTCAGAGACCACACATGGATCCACCAGTGTCATTGCATGTGTGGTCTCTTCAGAGACCACACATGGATCCACCTGTGTCATTGCGTGTGTGTTCTTTTTACTAACAACAACTTGAGTCATTGCATGTGCATTCTTTTCACATACCACATATGGATCCACCAGTGTCATTGCATGTGTGCTCTTTTCATAATCCACCTATGGATCCACCAGTGTCATTGCATGTGTGTTCTTTTTACAAACAACAACCAGAGTCATTGCATGTGTAATGTTTTCACATACCACATATGGATCCACCAGTGTCATTGCATGTGTGTTCTTTTCACAATCCACCTATGGATCCACCAGTGTCATTGCATGTGTGTTCTTTTTACTAACAACCAGAGTCATATCATGTGTCTTCTCTTCAGAGACCACACATGGATCCACCAATGTCATTGCATGTGTGTTCTTTTTACTAACAACAACCAGAGTCATTGAAATGTGTGTTCTCTTTAGATACCACACATGGATCCACCAGTGTCATTGCATGTGTGTTCTTTTCACATACCACATATGGATCCAACAGTGTCATTGAAATGTGTGTTCTCTTCACAGACCACACATGGATCCACCAGTGT
Source organism: Avena insularis (assembly GCA_023614405.1). Lineage (NCBI taxonomy): Eukaryota > Viridiplantae > Streptophyta > Magnoliopsida > Poales > Poaceae > Avena > Avena insularis. The sequence goes on along the minus strand of JAJUPC010000480.1, from coordinate 172,343 downwards.
CATTGCATGTGTTTTCTTTTCACAATCCACCTATGGATCCACAAGTGTCATTGCATGTGTGCTCTTTTTACTAACAACAACCAGAGTCATTGCATGTGTGTTCTCTTCAGAGACCACACATGCATCCACCAGTGTCATTGCATGTGTGGTCTCTTAAGAGACCACACATGGATCCACCAATGTCATTGCATGTGTGTTCTTTTTACTAACAACAACTGGAGTCATTGCATGTGTGTTCTTTTCACATACCACATATGTATCCAACAGTGTCATTGAAATGTGTGTTCTCTTTAGAGACCACACATGGATCCACCAGTGTCATTGCATGTGTTTTCTTTTCACAATCCACCTATGGATCCACCAGTGTCATTGCATGTATGCTCTTTTTACTAACAACAACCAGAGTCATTGCATGTGTGTTCTCTTCAGAGACCATACATGGATCCACCAGTGTCATTGCATGTGTGTTCTTTTTACTAACAACAACTGGAGTCATTGCATGTGTGTTCTTTTCCCATACCACATATCGATCCACTACTGTAATTGCACGTGTGCTCTTTTCACAATCCACCTATGGATCCACCAGTGTCATGCATGTGTGTTCTTTTTACTAACAACAACCAGAGTCATTGCATGTGTGTTCTTTTCACATACCACGTATGGATCCACCAGTGTCATTGCATGTGTGTTCTTTTCACAATCCACCTATGGATCCACCAGTGTCATTGCATGTGTGCTCTTTTTACTAACAACAACCTGAGTCATTGCATGTTTGTTCTCTTTAGAGACCACACATGGATCCACCAGTGTCATTACATGTGTGTTCTTTTTACTAACAACAACCAGAGTCATTGAAATGTGTGTTCTCTTCAGAGACCACACATGGATCCACCAGTGTCATTGCATGTGTGTTCTTTTCACATACCACATATGGATCCACCAGTGTCATTGAAATGTGTGTTCTCTTCAAAGACCACACATGGATCCACCTGTGTCATTGCGTGTGTGTTCTTTTTACTAACAACAACTTGAGTCATTGCATGTGCATTCTTTTCACATACCACATATGGATCCACCAGTGTCATTGCATGTGTGCTCTTTTCATAATCCACCTATGGATCCACCAGTGTCATTGCATGTGTGTTCTTTTTACAAACAACAACCAGAGTCATCGCATGTGTAATGTTTTCACATAACACATATGGATCCACCAGTGTCATTGCATGTGTGTTCTTTTCACAATCCACCTATGGATCCACCAGTGTCATTGCATGTGTGTTCTTTTTACTAACAACCAGAGTCATATCATGTGTCTTCTCTTCAGAGACCACACATGGATCCACCAGTGTCATTGCATGTGTGTTCTTTTTACTAACAACAACTAGAGTCATTGAAATGTGTGTTCTCTTCAGAGACCACACATGGATCCACCAGTGTCATTGCATGTGTGGTCTCTTCAGAGACCACACATGGATCCACCTGTGTCATTGCGTGTGTGTTCTTTTTACTAACAACAACTTGAGTAATTGCATGTGCATTCTTTTCACATACCACATATGGATCCACCAGTGTCATTGCATGTGTGCTCTTTTCACAATCCACCTATGGATCCACCAGTGTCATTGCATGTGTGTTCTTTTTAGAAACAACAACCAGAGTCATCGCATGTGTAATGTTTTCACATACCACATATGGATCCACCAGTGTCATTGCATGTGTGTTCTTTTCACAATCCACCTATGGATCCACCAGTGTCATTGCATGTGTGTTCTTTTTACTAACAACCAGAGTCATATCATGTGTCTTCTCTTCAGAGACCACACATGGATCCACCAGTGTCATTGCATGTGTGTTCTTTTTACTAACAACAACCAGAGTCATTGAAATGTGTGTTCGCTTCAGAGACCACACATGGATCCACCCGTGTCATTGAAATGTGTGTGCTCTTTTCACAATCCACCTATTAAAGGAAAAGATCCCTGTGATTGCAATGCTAGTCCCTGGATCAATGCTAGCATCCACAGTTTAAGATGAAGTACATAGATACAAAGGTCGTTTATTACAGTCATTCCAGAGATAAAACATAGTCTTTTACAACTCATGGCCAAAGGCCTAATACAAGAGTTTATGGAATATGTAAATAAACATAAGTCTTCATCTTCATGTGCCACAGGCAAGCATGTTGAGTGTAGACTCATGACACCTAATCATCATCAGAGTAACCTGCAACATCATAAGTTACAGCCACAAGGGTCAATACTTTGGAATAGTATTGGCAAGTGATACCTTAGTATATAATTAAGTAGACTAAAATACTATATGCATTTGGCTGGTGGAGCTTAGGCTTGCTTTGCTCAAAATAGATTTTTCCTTAACTTTTGAAAATACTAAGTTTTTGTCTGGTAAAAACTTTCCAAGACATCTTCCAATCCAAGACTGAAGATCCACTCAGGGCATCTACTAATCAAGGACTGAAGATTTACTTGGCAAAAACACCCAAGGCATCTATCAAACAAAGACTCTAGATCCACTCAGGGCATCTAGCAATCAATGACTGAAGATCCTTTTATCCCTTTGTTCACCCACAAGTTTTATTTAGAAATTGGAGTGATGAGATTCTTGAAGTTTCCATGTCTTGATGCTCAAATTGTCCTTTACCAGGGACATGGCTAAGTACTTAGGTTTTACACTCTGCAGAGGTGGTGCACTTTCCCCACAAGTCTTGGTTTCCCAAGAATGATCCTTCAGTAGCCTTTCCTTAGTCAAATGGACGCGCTCCAACCTATCAATCCATCTACCACCCACTGTCCAAGAGACTAAGTTCCAAAGATCCTAAGATCATGGCAGAGCCCATAATGCCAAGTGGTTGCACTTGAAGCTTCTCAACATTTGACAACTCAATCTCTTTGTTTCCTGGGTGGCCATCCACAAGTGAGATACACAAGCCAAGTCCATGGCCTTGTGAACCACTCAACATAAGCCATTCCTTCCATTCCACCTGTGGTTCATTAACTTAGTTGTTTTATTTTACAAAAACATAAGTCCTTAGACTTAGAAATTTTTCCATAGTGAATATATAACCACCCTTGTTTTCTAGTAGCTAGGCTAAGCATGATAGTAATAGGAATCTTGACTTAGGTAATTTTCACTAAGGTTTTACTTAATAGGTTTTCCCAAAGCATAGCTTGTACTTAGCAAAAATCCATGCAAGTCCTATACTTAGAAAAATAATACTAATGCATATATAAAATATAGGAATGGAATATTCATGATGATATCACTTGCCTTGGTAGTGTGGAGAGTAGCACTCGTCACAATCACAATCACTAGCAAAATCTACACACAAAGTTGTAGCACACAATTACACACAAATATATACAAACAAGAAATAGTATGAATGCATGCATGCATGAATCTACCAAGTGATGATTTTTGAAAACTCAACCAAGCAAGTACATGAATACAGAAACTTAGCAAGCCACTAGTTTACCAACTAAACAAAATTTAACCCTAAACAAAAATACTAAACTAAATCTATACTTAAAAAGGCCTCAAACAAGTTTCTGCAATTTAAGCCAAACTAATGGTTACTATTTGCTAAACAAAAAGGATAGGCAGAAAGGTCTTGTTTTTCTGAATCCAATGGTATAAAGTTTGCAAAATTCTAACGTGGAATTCAAAAGATATTGGCATTTGAAATCTGGATCAAAATCTGTTTTTAAATCCTATTTCCAGATCTTAACCTAGCCACGCGTCATGTTCCTATTCGCCCGTACCGGTTCGTCTGGATCGAGTGATACAGACCGCTGGATCTAAAGGGGCAGGTGCGGCTCAGATCGCGTACCGCTTCGGGTTAAGTGGATCTATCCTAGCGCTACGATGCAGATCTAACGGCTGCTACTTCGCCAAGAACTGGCGGCGAGCGGCGGCTACCGGGCGCGAATCGGGCCGATGACGTTGCCGACGATGCAGGAGGTAAGTGAGATCGAGGAGTAGCTCACCGGGCTCAGGAGGTCACGGCGAAGCTCGTCGTACTTGCGGTTGGTCAAGGGGCACTCGGGCACGGCTGCGATTGCTCACCGGAGTTCGAAAAGGCGTCGGGTGGTCGTCGGGACGTCGCCGTGAATCACCCCAAGGCAAGATAATGACACGGTTAGGTTCACAGTCAAGGCAGAGTCGCAGCGTGAACTAGAAAGTGCGGGCGATGCGGTCTTACCACTAGAGTTCGCCGGAGTTCGTGCAGACGTCGGTGGCGACTAGTCGACGATGTTGCCGGAGCTACGGTCCATGCGAGAGCAAACGAAACGTGTTAAAAGAAGCGCAGAGGCTCACTGAATCAGTTTGCAAGAACGAGAGGCAGAGGGGAGCTCTGGACTCACCGGAATTCCGGCCGATGCCGGAGACGGCGGGGTTTCAGAGGGTAATGCTCGCAGCCTGGTGGCGCTCTGGGTTCGGGGTTTGAGTGAGAAGAGTGAGGAGACAGAGGGGGTTCTTATAGCCTGGTCACGAGCGAGAATCACTCGGCCAATAAATCGAATTGACGTCGCGAATTAAACACGTAAACGCCTGCTGATTTGGGGATGAACTGGTCGTGTGGGTGGAGACGACGCGGCCGTGGAGAAGGCCCGCTTGTCAGCGAGGTGCACGGAGTGGGGTGGGTCCGGCTGTCTGTCATGCGCATGTGCTCGTGGCAGTGAGAAGTACAAGGAGATCCCGGGTGGGCTTGCTGGGCTCGATGTTCTTTGGCAGGCAGATTCTGGCCGCCTTTTCCTTTCTTTAAGCCTTTTCTTTTTCTAATTTCATTTTCTGATAGAATTTGATATGAATTCAAATCCTTTTGAATTCAAACTGCTTGGGGATTTTTGCAGGTTCTGTGGGTTCACAAACAATCAAATAACCTAGTGGTTACCTTGCAAAGGCTTGGTCAAGCTTGGGTTTCAAAATAAACAGAGATTTGCTCTAGTTGCAAATATTTGGAAATAGGGTTTAGAAAATATTTCTAAATTGGAATCTTGGGTTTAAATGCTACTCCTTATCTTTCCAATCATGGAGGCAAGCAAACAAGTACCTAAGCATTCAAATCTCAAAGGGTGATGGCCAGTTGAGATAAATTGCCCACATGAAATCATAGCCAAAGTTTGTGTTTCTAAATGATTTTGAGAAAAACCCTAAATGGATGAATGATGCAAAGATGATATGAATGAGTTTTGAAACATGATTTTTAGGGATGTTACAAATCTAACCCCCTTAAAATGAATCTCGCCCTCGAGATTCGGATTGGCTAGCAAATAGGTGTGGGTGGTCTTTCCGAAGATCATCTTCTCTTTCCCATGTTGCTTCTTCTTCGGAATGATGATTCCATTGTACTTTGCAAAACTTGATAGTCTTTGTTCTTGTGACTCTTTCTGTGGTCTCAAGAATCTTGACAGGCTTTTCTTCATAGGTGAGATCACTTTCTAGTTGAACTTCCTCCAAAGGTATGGTATCCTTCAAAGATGTTTCTTCCATTTCTGGGTGACATTTCTTGAGCTGGCTCACATGAAAAACATTATGGACGGCTAATAGAGATGCTGGCAGTTCGATTTCATATGCAACTTCTCCCTTGCGACTTAGAATGTTAAATGGTCCAACATATCTTGGTGCCAACTTTCCTTTGACTCCAAATCTTTTCACTCCACGAAGTGGTGATACTCTAAGATAAGCTCTATCCCCAACTTCGTAAGTGACTTCTCTACGCTTAGCATCTGCGTAGCTTTTCTGTCGAGACTGTGCTATCTTCAATCTGTCTCTAACCAATTTGACCTTTTCTTCGGCGTCTTTGATAAGGTCTGGTCCAAACAACCTTCTTTCTCCTACACCATTCCATAGCAATGGGGTGGTACACTTCCTTCCGTAGAGAAACTCGAATGGTGCCATCCCAATACTATATTGGTAACTGTTGTAAGAGAACTCATGAAGGCGACTTTCATCCCAACTTGCTCCATAGTCTAGGGCACATGCCCTCAACATGTCTTCAAGAATTTGATTAGTTCTTTCTGTTTGTCCATCAGTTTGAGGATGAAAAGCAGTGCTGAATTCCAACCTCGTTCCTAGAGATTCATGAAGTTGTCTCCAAAAGTGAGAAGTGAACTGAGTTCCTCTATCAGACACAATACTCTTAGGTACTCCGTGAAGGCATACAATTCTGCTCATGTAGATTTTGGCTAACTTGGCACTAGTATAAGTTGTCTTTACGGGTATAAAATGAGCCACTTTAGTTAGGCGATCTACTACTACCCATACGGAATCATACCGTGACCTGGTCCTTGGTAATCCAAAGAATGAAATCCATACCAATATTTTCCCACTTCCACTGTGAATAGGCATTGGTTGAAGCAAACCTGGTTTCGATGTCCGCTTTCACTCGCTACACACATCACACAAAGCAATGTGTTCGCGATGTCCTTTTAAGATTGTTCCACCAAAATCTTTCTTTCATATCCATGTACATTTTGGTGTTTCCGGTGAATAGAATACGGAGAGTTATGGGCTTCTTGTAGAATCAGTTTCAGATTTCGGATCTTGTGGAACACAAATACGTTTCTCGTGCCATAAAGTACCTTGTTCGTCCATATGGAAACTTTTAGCTTTCCCTTGGCTAATCCTTTCCTTGATCTCTTCGATTTCTTTATCCGTCTTTTGGGCTTCTTTAATCTTATCCAACAGAGTGGGTTGAACATCCAAAGACATAAGATGTCCTTCTGGCACAATCTCCAACCTGAGTTCCTTGAATTGCTTACACAAATCATCTGGCAATTCACCTTTGGTAAGACCATTTACAAACGCTTTACGACTTAGAGCATCCGCTACTACATTTGCTTTACCGGGGTGGTATTGCAAACTCAAGTCGTAATCCTTGATAAGTTCTAGCCATCTTCTTTGTCTCATATTGATCTCCTTCTGGGTGAAGATATATTTCAAGCTCTTATGGTCGGTGAACACTTCACAACGTTTTCCCAAAAGGTAGTGTCTCCATGTATTGAGTGCATGGACAACAGCGGCTAACTCTAAATCATAAGTAGGATAATTTACTTCATGATTTTTGAGTTGTCTCGAGGCATAAGCCACAACTTTTCCGCCTTGCATAAGTACGGCACCTAATCCTTGATGAGAAGCATCACAATATACTTGGAAATCCTTTTCCAAATCTGGTAAGCACAGAACTGGTGCTGACACAAGTCTCTTCTTTAGTTCTTGAAAGCTGAGTTCACATCCTTCAGACCAAGCAAATTTCTTATCTTTCTTTAACAATTCCGTCATTGGTTTAGCAACCTTAGAAAAAATTTCAATGAATCTTCTGTAGTAACCTGCTAAACCAAGAAAACTACGAACCTCCTTTACATTCTTAGGAGATTCCCATTCTGTTACGGCTGAAACCTTAGCAGGATCAACTGCTACACCATCCTTTGTCATAACATGACCAAGAAATCCAACTTCCTCTAACCAAAACTCACATTTGCTGAACTTGGCATAAAGCTTATGTTCCCTTAGTTTCTCAAGTATCAAGCGTAGATGTCTTTCATGCTCTTCCTTGCTCTTGGAGTAGACTAAGATGTCATCGATGAAAACGACAACGAACTTGTCGAGAAATTCCATGAACACTTTGTTCATCATATTCATGAAGTATCTTTGGGGAGCGTTGGTTAAACCAAAAGGCATCACAGGTACTCATACAATCCATACCTTGTGGTGAATGCTGTTTTAGGTATGTCTTGCTCTCTTATCTTGAGTTGAAAATAGCGACCAATCAAGGTCAATCTTTGAGAACACACAAGCTCCTTCTAGCTGATCAAACAAATCATTGATTCTTGGCAAAGGATATTTGTTCTTGATGGTTACCTCGTTGAGAGAACGGTAATCTATGCATAACCTTTGAGTTCTATCTCTCTTCTCTACGAACAAAACTGGAGCTCCCCAAGATGAATAACTTGGCTGGATGAATCCTTTCTGCAATTGTTCTCCAAGTTGTTTCTTGAGTTCCTTAAGTTCGTCAACTGACATTTTATAAGGCCTCTTTGCTCTTGGTCCAGAACCTGGTACCAAATCTATTATAAACTCCACATCTCTATCTGGCATTCTGTAACTCTTCCGAATACATCCGGATACTCACACACAATTGGCACATCGTCCATGCTAACCCCTTAAGAGAATTTAGCTTGCTTCCTTTAGATTTAAAGTTGGACTTGAATACTATCCTCTTACTTTCGGGGTTGTGAGTGAAATTGTACGATTTGCACAATCTAGTACTCCCTCATATTTAGCCATCCAATCCATTCCCAAAATTACATCCAATCCTTGGGAATTTAGGATTATTAGGTTTATCGAAACTTATGTTTTCCGATCTCTATGACTAGATCCCAGATCCAAGACTCACTATCATATCCCTCCCGGAGAGCTAACTTTTATCGGACACCCAATGTTTTCAGATGCAAACCCATTTCTTCGACAAATGCTTTAGATATGAATGAATGAGATGCACCAAAGGTCAAAGAGTACAAATGCTGAGATGGAATTGAGTGCGAACTTACCAAAGAACAAAGATCGTGCTCTTCAAAGACCTCCTCCACATTGATGTGGTTAACCTGTCTTTCTGAAAAGGATTTGGCTTGTTAGGTCCTTCAACTTTCTTTTTCGTGGCACTTATTAGCATAATGCCCCAGCTTCTTGCATTTGTAGCATTCGACCGGCCGATGTCCGTCTTAGGTCGACTTCCACTTCCATCGTGGTGGCTCTTATATCCACCCTTGTGGTTCTTGTACTTATCATTTTCATGATCATGATGATGCTTGTTGTCATGACGGTTGTGATTGTGGTGTTTGTTAAACTTCTCATGCTTGTGGGATCCCGAAATGACACTATCATCATGGTGAGATCGTTTATGAGATGATCCCAGCTGTGCTTGTCGGAGTGTTTCCTCTTCTTACTCTCGACTTGCTTCATTTTATTCTCCACAATAACAGCCTTTGTCACAAATGACCGGTAAGTTGGAACATACGCCATGCATACCGCAGATTTAGCTCATCATTCAAGCCTTCTAGAAACTTTTCCTTTCTTTTGGCATCAGTGTCAACCTCATCCGGTGCATAGCACGCCAGATTGTTGAACTCTTCGATGTATTCAGCCATCACTGGTGGCGCCGCTTCAGTTGTGAAATTCCTTCTTTTCGTGCTCATCATACCTGGTGAGATATGAGTAGTACGAAAGCCATCTTCAAATATAGCCCAAGTCACCTCATCAATAGGCGTGGTAATCTGGAAATTGTCCCACCATGCGGCGGCTGGTCCTTCCAACAGATGTGCTGCAAACCTGACCTTTTCAGCATCTGTGCATCCTACGGTCACTAAGTCTTTGTTCACAGAACGTAGCCAATCATTGGCCACCATGGGATCAGTCGTTCCTGAAAACTTAGCTGGCCTCAGACGCAGAAATCTGGTGAGCATATCAAAACCTGGAGGGTTGTTGTTGTTGTTGTTATTGTTGTTATTGTTGTTGTTGGGGTTGTTGTTGTTGTTCTGGTTTTGGATGAACGTCGTCATCATTTGCATAAGTGGTTCGCAAGATTCATCATTTGTTGCATTTCCGGGGTAATGTTGGGGTTGGTGTTTGCGCGACGGGGAGGCATCTGTGGTTTATTCATATAGAGATAAGAATGAGATACCCTTACATGATTTATGCACAATACATCACACAAGCAAACACATAGCAAGCAACACTAGGATAAAATCTAAACAACAAGATAACAAAAATCTCAAAGTACAAACATACAAGTGGCAAGCCATCCACATGTCGGATGGTCCAACAACAAGTTCTCAAATAACAAGTGCGGAAAATAAAGATAACTGAGTAGTCAAATCTACTCGTCGGCATCAATCTCCTCCTCGACAAAGGTAAGACTCATGCTCTCCATTGCGGTCTTGTTCTCCTCGATGGTAGTGGTCAAAGAGTCGATCTTGGCCTTGAGAGCCCTCTTCGGGAACGGCCTCTCAATCACTGCACGCTGCTCTAACTCAAGTCCTTGGACTAGTTCCTCGGTCATATCACGAATCCTCTTGTTCCTATCCTGACACGCTTCTCTTGACTCTTGAACTTACGGTCTTGGGTCTCGAACTTTGCCTCCATCTCCTTGACTATCTCTGCCTGTCTTGAAGAGCTTGTCCTTCTCAAGTTGCACTGAGCTCACATTACTAAGCATGACGTTGGTCCTATCAAGATCCACGCCTAATAAGAGTCTCTAAATCCGGAGGTACAAGCGTATCGGCTCTTGTGACCTCGAGTCATCCTCAAAGTCAATGGACTCTCCGTCATCATCACGCCTTCCGGCGTGAAGTGAGTGCCTCTAACCTGTCGGGAGTGACGGCCAATGATCGTCTCTATCAGATCTGCATGACAACTTCCATGCCTCTCTCCCTGTCATCGCATAAGCTTGAAGACGATGGCCTCCGTAGTAGGCCTGTCTGCATCCTGGCTGGTTCACCTTGAATCCAAAGGTCCTTCCTCTCAAACTTGGTGAGTGGGTGCACCGTAATGATAGGAAGAGGGAGATCGAGTAAAGTAGTAAGTTCTACGATATGAGGACCAAAATGGGTAGCTGAACTCCTCAACAAAGGCTTGATGGCAATAGGCATCTATTTATAAGATTGAAAAAGTTAGAACAACACAATTTAAGATAAACAAGACAAACATTCAAACACATTCTTGGAACACACAATTCACTCAAGTCATGCATACATAAATCCATTACATCAACCAAGGTTCAAACTTATTTAAGGTCTTATTTTGGAAAATAAGGTGATAGGTGGTGGTCAACTAACGGCGCGCTTACAATCCTATCTCATTGGATCTGGCTAACACAATGTTCCTAGTGGCAATCACCCTATCTTGTTCACATGCTTCTATCACTAAGTCTATAATATCTCCTCTTAAGGATTGGTTGGTGATTTCCAACTCTTGATTATGTTCCTTCTCTTTCTCTAAGTCTTTTTGGAGGTTGAGCATCTTGCACTTGACTCTAGCACTTAGTTCCTTGATAGTCTTCCAAGCTTCTTTTGACTCAAAGAATGTGGTGTGCATAAAAGTGTTGGTGTACATGCAGAAGCCCTTTTCTTTGTGGTTGTCTTCCTTATTCTTGTACAAGTGAAGTTGCACCCACCAATACTCCACTTCATCCTCCATCACTAGAAAGCCTTTGTACACTGCTGCACCATGTACTCCCATGGTTTCCATGAGGTCCTTGAGAATCTTGGGAAACTCAGTCTCACACTCCAAGGTCATGGTCATGAGTGGTCCTTTCTTCACGGCTTCGTTGACGGAGTTCATCTACAAATAGAGATGAGAAGGAGAAGATTAGAAAAGTTTACTGAGAAGAATAGACAAGTGTAGAAGAAGTAAAATTTTCCTTAGTGGTTTCCAATCCTAGGGTCATAATCCTACAGGCAACACAAAGGTGCTCGATACCATCTGTAAGATCCCTCCTTATTAAAGGAAAAGATCCTGTGATTGCAATGCTAGTCCTCGGATCAATGCTAGCATCCATGCTTAAGATGAAGTACAGATACAAAGGTCGTTTATTATACCATTCCAGAGATAAAACATAGTCTTTTACAACTCATGGCCAAAGGCCTAATACAAGAGTTTATGGAATATGTAAATAAACATAAGTCTTCATCTTCATGTGCCACAGGCAAGCATGTTGAGTGTAGACTCATGACACCTAATCATCATCAGAGTAACCTGCAACATCATAAGTTACAGCCACAAGGGTCAATACTTTGGAATAGTATTGGCAAGTGATACCTTAGTATATAATTAAGTAGACTAAAATACTATATGCATTTGGCTGGTGGAGCTTAGGCTTGCTTTGCTCAAAATAGATTTTTCCTTAACTTTTGAAAATACTAAGTTTTTGTCTGGTAAAAACTTTCCAAGACATCTTCCAATCCAAGACTGAAGATCCACACCGGGCCTCGACGAATCAAGGACTGAAGATTTACTTGGCAAAAACACCCAAGGCATCTATCAAACAAAGACTCTAGATCCACTGTGGCATCTAGCAATCAATGATCAAGATCCTTTTATCCCTTTGTTCACCCACAAGTTTTATTTAGAAATTGGAGTGATGAGATTCTTGAAGTTTCCATGTCTTGATGCTCAAATTGTCCTTTACTGTGACATGGCTAAGTACTTAGGTTTTACACTGCAGAGGTGGTGCACTTTCCCCACAAGTCTTGGTTTCCCAAGAATGATCCTTCAGTAGCCTTTCCTTAGTCAAATGGACGCGCTCCAACCTATCAACCCATCTACCACCCACTGTCCAAGAGACTAAGTTCCAAAGATCCTAAGATCATGGCAGAGCCCATAATGCCAAGTGGTTGCACTTGAAGCTTCTCAACATTTGACAACTCAATCTCTTTGTTTCCTGGGTGGCCATCCACAAGTGAGATACACAAGCCAAGTCCATGGCCTTGTGAACCACTCAACATAAGCCATTCCTTCCATTCCACCCAGGTGTTTCATTAACTTAGTTGTTTTATTTTACAAAAACATAAGTCCTTAGACTTAGAAATTTTTCCATAGTGAATATATAACCACCCTTGTTTTCTAGTAGCTAGGCTAAGCATGATAGTAATAGGAATCTTGACTTAGGTAATTTTCACTAAGGTTTTACTTAATAGGTTTTCCCAAAGCATAGCTTGTACTTAGCAAAAATCCATGCAAGTCCTATACTTAGAAAAATAATACTAATGCATATATAAAATATAGGAATGGAATATTCATGATGATATCACTTGCCTTGGTAGTGTGGAGAGTAGCACTCGTCACAATCACAATCACTAGCAAAATCTACACACAAAGTTGTAGCACACAATTACACACAAATATATACAAACAAGAAATAGTATGAATGCATGCATGCATGAATCTACCAAGTGATGATTTTTGAAAACTCAACCAAGCAAGTACATGAATACAGAAACTTAGCAAGCCACTAGTTTACCAACTAAACAAAATTTAACCCTAAACAAAAATACTAAACTAAATCTATACTTAAAAAGGCCTCAAACAAGTTTCTGCAATTTAAGCCAAACTAATGGTTACTATTTGCTAAACAAAAAGGATAGGCAGAAAGGTCTTGTTTTTCTGAATCCAACGGTATAAAGTTTGCAAAATTCTAACGTGGAATTCAAAAGATATTGGCATTTGAAATCTGGATCAAAATCTGTTTTTAAATCCTATTTCCAGATCTTAACCTAGCCACGCGTCATGTTCCTATTCGCCCGTACCGGTTCGTCTGGATCGAGTGATACAGACCGCTGGATCTAAAGGGGCAGGTGCGGCTCAGATCGCGTACCGCTTCGGGTTAAGTGGATCTATCCTAGCGCTACGATGCAGATCTAACGGCTGCTACTTCTCTGGCCAAGAACTGGCGGCAGAGCGGCGGCTACCGGCGGCGGAACTGTCGGTCGATGACGTTGCCGACGATGCAGGAGGTAAGTGAGATCGAGGAGTAGCTCACCGGGCTCAGGAGGTCACGGCGAAGCTCGTCGTACGGCGGTTGGTCAAGGGCGCCGGGCACGGCCGCGATTGCTCACCGGAGTTCGTGGCGGCGCCGCAAAAGGCCGTGGTCATCGGGACGTCGCCGTGAATCACCCCAAGGCAAGATAATGACACGGTTAGGTTCACAGGTCAAGGCGAGTCGCAGCGTGAACTAGAAAGTGCGGGCGGTCTGGTCTTACCACTAGAGTTCGCGGAGTTCGCAGACGTCGGTGGCGACTAGTCGGCGATGTTGCCGGAGCTACGGTCCATGCGAGAGCAAACGAACGCGTGTTAAAAGAAGCGCAGAGGCTCAATCAGTTTGCAAGAACGAGAGGCGAGGGGAGCTCGACTCACCGGAATTCGTCCGGAGACGGCGGGTTTCAGAGGGTAATGCCTGCAGCCCGTGGCGCCTCGGTTCGGGGTTTGAGGAGAAGAGTGAGGAGACAGGGGGTTCTTATAGCCTGGTCACGAGCGAGAATCACTCGCCAATAAATCGAATTGACGTCGCGAATTAAACACAGAAACGCCCGCGTTGATTTGGGGATGAACGGGTCGTGCGGGTGGAGACGACGGTGACGTGGAGAAGGCCCGCTTGTCAGCGAGGTGCACGGAGTGCAGGTGGGGTCTGGCCGCTGCCCGTCTCATGGTGCTCAAGGCGTGAGAAGTACAAGGAGATCCCGGGTGGGCTTGTTGGCTCGATGTGTCTTTGCAGATTCTGCCGCCGGCCTTTTTTCTTTTTAAGCCTTTTCTTTTTCTAATTTCATTTTCTGGATAGAATTTGATATGAATTCAAATCCTTTTGAATTCAAACTGCTTTGGGGATTTTTGCAGGGTTCTGTGGGTTCACAAACAATCAAATAACCTAGTGGTTACCTTGCAAAGGCTTGGTCAAGCTTGGGTTTCAAAATAAACAGAGATTTGCTCTAGTTGCAAATATTTGGAAATAGGGTTTAGAAAATATTTCTAAATTGGAATCTTGGGTTTAAATGCTACTCCTTATCTTTCCAATCATGGAGGCAAGCAAACAAGTACCTAAGCATTCAAATCTCAAAGGGTGATGGCCAGTTGAGATAAATTGCCCACATGAAATCATAGCCAAAGTTTGTGTTTCTAAATGATTTTGAGAAAAACCCTAAATGGATGAATGATGCAAAGATGATATGAATGAGTTTTGAAACATGATTTTTAGGGATGTTACATCCACCAGTGTCATTTCATGTGTGCTCTTTTCACAATCCACCTATGGATCCACCAGTGTCATTGCATGTGTGTTCTTTTTACAAACAACAACCAGAGTCATCACATGTGTAATGTTTTCACATACCACATATGGATCCACCAGTGTCATTGCATGTGTGTTCTTTTCACAATCCACCTATGGATCCACCAGTGTCATTGCATGTGTGTTCTTTTTACTAACAACCAGAGTCATATCATGTGTCTTCTCTTCAGAGACCACACATGGATCCACCAGTGTCATTGCATGTGTGTTCTTTTTACTAACAACAACCAGAGTCATTGAAATGTGTGTTCGCTTCAGACACCACACATGGATCCACCCGTGTCATTGCATGTGTGTGCTCTTTTCACAATCCACCTATGGATCGACCAGTGTCATTGCATGTGTGTTCTTTTTACTAACAACAACTGGAATCATTGCATGTGTGTCCTTTTCACATACCACATATGGATTCACCAGTGTCATTGCATGTGTGTTCTTTTTACTAACAACAACTGGAGTCATTGCATGTGTGTTCTTTTCACATACCACATATGGATCCACCAGTGTCATTGCATGTGTGTTCTTTTCACAATCCACCTATGGATCCACCAGTGTCATTGCATGTGTGCTCTTTTTACTAACAACAACCAGAGTCATTGCATGTGTGCTCTCTTCAGAGACCACACATGGATACACCAGTGTCATTGTATGTGTGTTCTTTTTACTAACAACAATCAGAGTCATTGAAATGTGTGTTCTCTTCAGAGACCACACATGGATCCACCAGTGTCATTGCACGTGTGGTCTCTGAAGAGACCACACATGGATCCACCAATGTCATTGCATGTGTGTTCTTTTTACTAACAACAACTGGAGTCATTGCATGTGTGCTCTTTTCACATACCACATATGGGTCCACCAGTGTCATTGCATGTGTGCTCTTTTCACAAGCCACCTATGGATCCACCAGTGTCATTGCATGTGTTTTCTTTTTACTAACAATAACTAGAGTCATTGGATGTGTGTTCTTTTCACATACCACATATGGATCCACCAGTGTCATTGCATGTGTGTTCTTTTCACAATCCACCTATGGATCCACCAGTGTTATTCCATGTGTGCTCTTTTTACTCACAACAAGCAGAGTCATTGCATGTGTGTTCTCTTCAGAGACCACACATGGATCCACCAGTGTCATTTCATGTGTATTCTTTTTACTAACAACAACCAGAGTCATTGAAATGTGTGTTCTCTTTAGAGACCACACATGGATCCACCAGTGTCATTGCATGTGTGTTCTTTTCACATACCACATATGGATCCAATAGTGTCATTGAAATGTGTGTTCTCTTCAGAGACCACACATGGATCCACCAGTGTCATTGCATGTGTTTTCTTTTCACAATCCACCTATGGATCCACCAGTGTCATTGCATGTGTGCTATTTTTACTAACGACAACCAGAGTCATTGCATGTGTGTTCTCTTCAGAGACCATACATGGATCCACCAGTGTCATTGCATGTGTGTTCTTTTTACTAACACAAACAGAGTCATTGAAATGTGTGTTCTCTTCAGAGACCACACATCGATCCACCTATGTCATTGCATGTGTGTGCTCTTTTCACAATCTACCTATGGATCCACCAGTGTCATTGCATGTGTGTTCTTTTTAACAACAACAAGAGTCATTGCATGTGTGTTCTTTTTACTAACAACAACGAGAGTCATTGCATGTGTGTTCTTTTCCCATACCACATATGGATCGACTACTGTCATTGCATGTGTGCTCTTTTCACAATCCACCTATGGATCCACCAGTGTCATTGCATGTGTGTTCTTTTTACTAACAACAACCAGAGTCATTGCATGTGTGTTCTTTTCACATACCACGTATGGATCCACCAGTGTCATTGCATGTGTGTTCTTTTCACAATCCACCTATGGATCCACCAGTGTCATTGCATGTGTGCTCTTTTTACTAACAACAACCTGAGTCATTGCATGTTTGTTCTCTTTAGAGACCACACATGGATCCACCAGTGTCATTGCATGTGTGCTCTTTTTACTAACAACAACCAGAGTCATTGAACTGTGTGTTCTCTTCAGAGACCACACATGGATCCACCAGTGTCATTGCATGTGTGGTCTCTTCAGAGACCACACATGGATCCACCTGTGTCATTGCGTGTGTGTTCTTTTTACTAACAACAACTGGAGTCATTGCATGTGCATTCTTTTCACATACCTCATATGGATCCACCAGTGTCATTGCATGTGTGATTTTTTCACAATCCACCTATGGATCCACCAGTGTCATTGCATGTGTGTTCTTTTTACAAACAACAACCAGAGTCATCGCATGTGTAATGTTTTCACATACCACATATGGATCCACCAGTGTCATTGCATGTGTGTTCTTTTCACAATCCACCTATGGATCCACCACTGTCATTGCATGTGTGTTCTTTTTACTAACAACCAGAGTCATATCATGTGTCTTCTCTTCAGAGACCACACATGGATCCACCAATGTCATTGCATGTGTGTTCTTTTTACTAACAACAACCAGAGTCATTGAAATGTGTGTTCTCTTCAAAGACCACACATGGATCCACCAGTGTCATTGCATGTGTGCTCTTTTCACAATCCACCTATGGATCCACCAGTATCATTGCATGTGTGCTCCTTTCACTAACAACAACCAGAGTCATTGAAATGTGTGTTTTCTTCAGAGATCACACATGGATCCACTAGTGTCATTGAAATGTGTGTTCTCTTCAGAGACCACACATGGATCCACCAGTGTCATTGCATGTGTGTTCTCTTCAGAGACCACACATGGATCCACCTGTGTCATTGCGTGTGTGTTCTTTTTACTAACAACAACTTGAGTCATTGCATGTGCATTCTTTTCACATACCACATATGGATCCACCAGTGTCATTGCATGTGTGCTCTTTTCACAATCCACCTATGGATCCACCAGTGTCATTGCATGTGTGTTCTTTTTACAAACAACAACCAGAGTCATCGCATGTGTAATGTTTTCACATACCACATATGGATCCACCAGTGTCATTGCATGTGTGTTCTTTTCACAATCCACCTATGGATCCACTAGTGTCATTGCATGTGTGTTCTTTTTACTAACAACCAGAGTCATATCATGTGTCTTCTCTTCAGAGACCACACATGGATCCACCAGTGTCATTGCATGTGTGTTCTTTTTACTAACAACAACTAGAGTCATTGAAATGTGTGTTCTCTTCAGAGACCACACATGGATCCACCAGTGTCATTGCATGTGTGGTCTCTTCAGAGACTACACATGGATCCACCTGTGTCATTGCGTGTGTGTTCTTTTTACTAACAACAACTTGAGTCATTGCATGTGCATTCTTTTCACATACCACATATGGATCCACCAGTGTCATTGCATGTGTGCTCTTTTCACAATCCACCTATGGATCCACCAGTGTCATTGCATGTGTGTTCTTTTTACAAACAACAACCAGAGTCATCACATGTGTAATGTTTTCACATACCACATATGGATCCACCAGTGTCATTGCATGTGTGTTCTTTTCACAATCCACCTATGGATCCACCAGTGTCATTGCATGTGTGTTCTTTTTACTAACAACCAGAGTCATATCATGTGTCTTCTCTTCAGAGACCACACATGGATCCACCAGTGTCATTGCATGTGTGTTCTTTTTACTAACAACAACCAGAGTCATTGAAATGTGTGTTCGCTTCAGACACCACACATGGATCCACCCGTGTCGTTGCATGTGTGTGCTCTTTTCACAATCCACCTATGGATCGACCAGTGTCATTGCATGTGTGTTCTTTTTACTAACAACAACTGGAATCATTGCATGTGTGTCCTTTTCACATACCACATATGGATTCACCAGTGTCATTGCATGTGTGTTCTTTTTACTAACAACAACTGGAGTCATTGCATGTGTGTTCTTTTCACATACCACATATGGATCCACCAGTGTCATTGCATGTGTGTTCTTTTCACAATCCACCTATGGATCCACCAGTGTCATTGCATGTGTGCTCTTTTTACTAACAACAACCAGAGTCATTGCATGTGTGTTCTCTTCAGAGACCACACATGGATACACCAGTGTCATTGTATGTGTGTTCTTTTTAGTAACAACAATCAGAGTCATTGAAATGTGTGTTCTCTTCAGAGACCACACATGGATCCACCAGTGTCATTGCACGTGTGGTCTCTGAAGAGACCACACATGGATCCACCAATGTCATTGCATGTGTGTTCTTTTTACTAACAACAACTGGAGTCATTGCATGTGTGCTCTTTTCACATACCACATATGGGTCCACCAGTGTCATTGCATGTGTGCTCTTTTCACAAGCCACCTATGGATCCACCAGTGTCATTGCATGTGTTTTCTTTTTACTAACAATAACTAGAGTCATTGGATGTGTGTTCTTTTCACATACCACATATGGATCCACCAGTGTCATTGCATGTGTTTTCTTTTCACAATCCACCTATGGATCCACCAGTGTAATTCCATGTGTGCTCTTTTTACTAACAACAAGCAGAGGCAGTGCATGTGTGTTCTCTTCAGAGACCACACATGGATCCACCAGTGTCATTTCATGTGTATTCTTTTTACTAACAACAACCAGAGTCATTGAAATGTGTGTTCTCTTTAGAGACCACACATGGATCCACCAGTGTCATTGCATGTGTGTTCTTTTCACATACCACATATGGATCCAATAGTGTCATTGAAATGTGTGTTCTCTTCAGAGACCACACATGGATCCACCAGTGTCATTGCATGTGTTTTCTTTTCACAATCCACCTATGGATCCACCAGTGTCATTGCATGTGTGCTATTTTTACTAACGACAACCAGAGTCATTGCATGTGTGTTCTCTTTAGAGACCATACATGGATCCACCAGTGTCATTGCATGTGTGTTGTTTTTACTAACACAAACAGAGTCATTGAAATGTGTGTTCTCTTCAGAGACCACACATCGATCCACCTATGTCATTGCATGTGTGTGCTCTTTTCACAATCTACCTATGGATCCACCAGTGTCATTGCATGTGTGTTCTTTTTAACAACAACAAGAGTCATTGCATGTGTGTTCTTTTTACTAACAACAACGAGAGTCATTGCATGTGTGTTCTTTTCCCATACCACATATGGATCGACTACTGTCATTGCATGTGTGCTCTTTTCACAATCCACCTATGGATCCACCAGTGTCATTGCATGTGTGTTCTTTTTACTAACAACAACCAGAGTCATTGCATGTGTGTTCTTTTCACATACCACGTATGGATCCACCAGTGTCATTGCATGTGTGTTCTTTTCACAATCCACCTATGGATCCACCAGTGTCATTGCATGTGTGATCTTTTTACTAACAACAACCTGAGTCATTGCATGTTTGTTCTCTTTAGAGACCACACATGGATCCACCAGTGTCATTGCATGTGTGCTCTTTTTACTAACAACAACCAGAGTCATTGAAATGTGTGTTCTCTTCAGAGACCACACATGGATCCACCAGTGTCATTGCATGTGTGGTCTCTGGATCCACCAGTGTCATTGCATGTGTGTTCTTTTTACTAACAACAACTGGAGTCATTGCATGTGTGTTCTTTTCACATACCACATATGGATCCACCAGTGTCATTGCATGTGTGCTCTTTTCAAAATCCACCTATGGATCCACCAGTGTCATTGCATGTGTGTTCTTTTTACTAACAACAACCAGAGTCATTGCATGTGTGTTCTTTTCACATACCACATATGGATCCACCAGTGTCATTGCATGTGTGTTCTTTTCACAATCCACCTATGGATCCACCAGCGTCATTGCATGTGTGCCCTTTTACTAACAACATCCAGAGTCATTGCATGTGTGTTCTCTTCAGAGACCACACATGGATCCACCAGTGTCATTCCATGTGAGTTCTTTTTACTAACAACAACCAGAGTCATTGAAATGTGTGTTCTCTTCAGAGACCACACATGGATCCACCAGTGTCATTGCATGTGTTTTCTTTTCACAATCCACCTATGGATCCACTAGTGTCATTGCATGTGTGCTCTTTTTACTAACAACAACCAGAGTCATTGCATGTGTGTTCTTTTCACATACCACGTATGGATCCACCAGTGTCATTGCATGTGTGTTCTTTTCACAATCCACCTATGGATCCACCAGTGTCATTGCATGTGTGCTCTTTTTACTAACAACAACCTAAGGCATTGCATGTTTGTTCTCTTTAGAGACCACACATGGATCCACCAATGTCATTGCATGTGTGTTCTTTTTACTAACAACAACCAGAGTCATTGAAATGTTTGTTCTCTTCAGAGACCACACATGGAACACCAGTGTCATTGCATGTGTGTTCTTTTCACATACCACATATGGATCCACCAGTGTCATTGCATGTGTGTTCTTTTCACAATCCACCTATGGATCCACCAGTGTTATTCCATGTGTGCTCTTTTTACTAACAACAAGCAGAGTCATTGCATGTGTGTTCTCTTCAGAGACCACACATGGATCCACCAGTGTCATTTCATGTGTATTCTTTTTACTAACAACAACTAGAGTCATTGAAATGTGTGTTCTCTTTAGAGACCACACATGGATCCACCAGTGTCATTGCATGTGTGTTCTTTTCACATACCACATATGGATCCAATAGTGTCATTGAAATGTGTATTCTCTTCAGAGACCACACATGGATCCACCAGTGTCATTGCATGTGTTTTCTTTTCACAATCCACCTATGGATCCACCAGTGTCATTGCATGTGTGCTATTTTTACTAACGACAACCAGAGTCATTGCATGTGTGTTCTCTTCAGAGACCATACATGGATCCACCAGTGTCATTGCATGTGTGTTCTTTTTACTAACACAAACAGAGTCATTGAAATGTGTGTTCTCTTCAGAGACCACACATCGATCCACCTATGTCATTGCATGTGTGTGCTCTTTTCACAATCTACCTATGGATCCACCAGTGTCATTGCATGTGTGTTCTTTTTACTAACAACAACGAGAGTCATTGCATGTGTGTTCTTTTCCCATACCACATATGGATCGACTACTGTCATTGCATGTGTGCTCTTTTCACAATCCACCTATGGATCCACCAGTGTCATTGCATGTGTGTTCTTTTTACTAACAACAACTAGAGTCATTGCATGTGTGTTCTTTTCACATACCACGTATGGATCCACCAGTGTCATTGCATGTGTCTTCTTTTCACAATCCACCTATGGATCCACCAGTGTCATTGCATGTGTGCTCTTTTTACTAACAACAACCTGAGTCATTGCATGTTTGTTCTCTTTAGAGACCACACATGGATCCACCAGTGTCATTGCATGTGTGCTCTTTTTACTAACAACAACCAGAGTCATTGAAATGTGTGTTCTCTTCAGAGACCACACATGGATCCACCAGTGTCATTGCATGTGTGGTCTCTGGATCCACCAGTGTCATTGCATGTGTGTTCTTTTCACATACCACATATGGATCCACCAGTGTCATTGCATGTGTGCTCTTTTCACAATCCACCTATGGATCCACCAGTGTCATTGCATGTGTGTTCTTTTTACTAACAACAACCAGAGTCATTGGATGTGTGTTCTTTTCACATACCACATATGGATCCACCAGTGTCATTGCATGTGTGTTCTTTTCACAATCCACCTATGCATCCACCAGTGTTATTGCATGTGTGCTCTTTTTACTAACAACAAGCAGAGTCATTGCATGTGTGTTCTCTTCAGAGACCACACATGGATCCACCAGTGTCATTCCATGTGAGTTCTTTTTACTAACAACAACCAGAGTCATTGAAATGTGTGTTCTCTTCAGAGACCACACATGGATCCACCAGTGTCATTGCATGTGTTTTCTTTTCACAATCCACCTATGGATCCACTAGTGTCATTGCATGTGTGCTCTTTTTACTAACAACAACCAGAGTCATTGCATGTGTGTTCTTTTCACATACCACGTATGGATCCACCAGTGTCATTGCATGTGTGTTCTTTTCACAATCGACCTATGGATCCACCAGTGTCATTGCATGTGTGCTCTTTTTACTAACAACAACCTAAGGCATTGCATGTTTGTTCTCTTTAGAGACCACACATGGATCCACCAATGTCATTGCATGTGTGTTCTTTTTACTAACAACAACCAGAGTCATTGAAATGTTTGTTCTCTTCAGAGACCACACATGGAACACCAGTGTCATTGCATGTGTGTTCTTTTCACATACCACATATGCATCCACTGGTGTCATTCAAATGTGTGTTCTCTTCAAAGACCACACATGGATCCACCAGTGTCATTGCATGTGTGCTCTTTTCACAATCCACCTATGGATCCACCAGTATCATTGCATGTGTGCTATTTTTACTAACAACAACCAGAGTCATAGAAATGTGCGTTCTCTTCAGAGATGACACATGGATCCACTAGTGTCATTGAAATGTATGTTCTCTTCAGAGACCACACATGGATCCACCAGTGTCATTGCATGTGTGTTCTCTTTAGAGACCACACATGGATTCACCTGTGTCATTGCATGTGTGTTCTTTTTACTAACAACAACTGGAGTCATTGCATGTGTGTTCTTTTCACATACCACATATGGATCCACCAGTGTCATTGCATGTGTGCTCTTTTCACAATCCACCTATGGATCCACTAGTGTCATTGCATGTGTGTTCTTTTTACAAACAACAACCAGAGTCATCGCATGTGTGTTCTTTTCACATACCACATATGGATCCACTAGTGTCATTGCATGTGTGTTCTTTTCACAATCCACCTATGGATCCATCAGTGTCATTGCATGTGTGCTCTTTTTACGAACAACAACCAGAGTCATATCATGTGTGTTCTCTTCAAAGACCACACATGGATCCACCAGTGTCATTGCATGCGTGTTCTTTTTACTAACAACAACCAGAGTCATTGAAATGTGTGTTCGCTTCAGAGACCACACATGGATCCACCAGTGTCATTGCATGTGTGTGCCTTTTTCACAATCCACCTATGGATCCACCAGTGTCATTGCATGTGTGTTCTTTTTACTAACAACAACAGGAGTCATTGCATGTGTGTTCTTTTCAAAGACCACACATGGATCCACCCGTGTCATTGCATGTGTGTGCTCTTTTCACAATCCACCTATGGATCGACCAGTGTCATTGCATGTGTGTTCTTTTTACTAACAACAACTGGAATCATTGCATGTGTGTCCTTTTCACATACCACATATGGATTCACCAGTGTCATTGCATGTGTGTTCTTTTTACTAACAACAACTGGAGTCATTGCATGTGTGTTCTTTTCACATACCACATATGGATCCACCAGTGTCATTGCATGTGTGTTCTTTTCACAATCCACCTATGGATTCACCAGTGTCATTGCATGTGTGCTCTTTTTACTAACAACAACCAGAGTCATTGCATGTGTGTTCTCTTCAGAGACCACACATGGATACACTAGTGTCATTGTATGTGTGTTCTTTTTACTAACAACAATCAGAGTCATTGAAATGTGTGTTCTCTTCAGAGACCACACATGGATCCACCAGTGTCATTGCATGTGTGGTCTCTGAAGAGACCACACATGGATCCACCATTGTCATTGCATGTGTGTTCTTTTTACTAACAACAACTGGAGTCATTGCATGTGTGCTCTTTTCACATACCACATATGGATCCACTAGTGTCATTGCATGTGTGCTCTTTTCACAAGCCACCTATGGATCCACCAGTGTCATTGCATGTGTTTTCTTTTTACTAACAATAACTAGAGTCATTGGATGTGTGTTCTTTTCACATACCACATATGGATCCACCAGTGTCATTGCATGTGTGTTCTTTTCACAATCCACCTATGGATCCACCAGTGTTATTCCATGTGTGCTCTTTTTACTAACAACAAGCAGAGTCATTGCATGTGTGTTCTCTTCAGAGACCACACATGGATCCACCAGTGTCATTTCATCTGTATTCTTTTTACTAACAACAACCAGAGTCATTGAAATGTGTGTTCTCTTTAGAGACCACACATGGATCCACCAGTGTCATTGCATGTGTGTTCTTTTCACATACCACATATGGATCCAATAGTGTCATTGAAATGTGTGTTCTCTTCAGAGACCACACATGGATCCACCAGTGTCATGGCATGTGTTTTCTTTTCACAATCCACCTATGGATCCACCAGTGTGATTGCATGTGTGCTATTTTTACTAACGACAACCAGAGTCATTGCATGTGTGTTCTCTTCAGAGACCATACATGGATCCACCAGTGTCATTGCATGTGTGTTCTTTTTACTAACACAACCAGAGTCATTGAAATGTGTGTTCTCTTCAGAGACCACACATCGATCCACCTGTGTCATTGCATGTGTGTGCTCTTTTCACAATCTACCTATGGATCCACCAGTGGCATTGCATGTGTGTTCTTTTTACTAACAACAACAAGAGTCATTGCATGTGTGTTCTTTTTACTAACAACAACAAGAGTCATTGCATGTGTGTTCTTTTCCCATACCACGTATGGATCGACTACTGTCATTGCATGTGTGCTCTTTTCACAATCCACCTATGGATCCACCAGTGTCATTGCATGTGTTTTTTTTTTACTAACAACAACCAGAGTCATTGCATGTGTGTTCTTTTCACATACCACGTATGGATCCACCAGTGTCATTACATGTGTGTTCTTTTCACAATCCACCTATGGATCCACCAGTGTCATTGCATGTGTGCTCTTTTTACTAACAACAACCTGAGTCATTGCATGTTTGTTCTCTTTAGAGACCACACATGGATCCACCAGTGTCATTGCATGTGTGCTCTTTTTACTAACAACAACCAGAGTCATTTAAATGTGTGTTCTCTACAGAGACCACACATGGATCCACCAGTGTCATTGCATGTGTGGTCTCTGGATCCACCAGTGTCATTGCATGTGTGTTCTTTTTACTAACAACAACTGGAGTCATTGCATGTGTGTTCTTTTCACATACCACATATGGATCCACCAGTGTCATTGCATGTGTGCTCTTTTCACAATCCACCTATGGATCCACCAGTGTCATTGCATGTGTGTTCTTTTTACTAACAACAACCAGAGTCATTGGATGTGTGTTCTTTTCACATACCACATATGGATCCACCAGTGTCATTGCATGGGTGTTCTTTTCACAATCCACCTATGGATCCACCAGTGTTATTTCATGTGTGCTCTTTTTACTAACAACAAGCAGAGTCATTGCATGTGTGTTCTCTTCAGAGACCACACATGGATCCACCAGTGTCATTCCATGTGTGTTCTTTTTACTAACAACAACCAGAGTCATTGAAATGTGTGTTCTCTTCAGAGACCACACATGGATCCACCAGTGTCATTGCATGTGTTTTCTTTTCACAATCCACCTATGGATCCACTAGTGTCATTGCATGTGTGCTCTTTTTACTAACAACAACCAGAGTCATTGCATGTGTGTTCTTTTCACATACCACGTATGGATCCACCAGTGTCATTGCATGTGTGTTCTTTTCACAATCCACCTATGGATCCACCAGTGTCATTGCATGTGTGCTCTTTTTACTAACAACAACCTAAGGCATTGCATGTTTGTTCTCTTTAGAGACCACACAAGGATCCACAAATGTCATTGCATGTGTGTTCTTTTTACTAACAACAACCAGAGTCATTGAAATGTTTGTTCTCTTCAGAGACCACACATGGAACACCAGTGTCATTGCATGTGTGTTCTTTTCACATACCACATATGCATCCACCGGTGTCATTGAAATGTGTGTTCTCTTCAAAGACCACACATGGATCCACCAGTGTCATTGCATGTGTGCTCTTTTCACAATCCACCTATGGATCCACCAGTATCATTGCATGTGTGCTATTTTTACTAACAACAACCAGAGTCATTGAAATGTGTGTTCTCTTCAGAGATGACACATGGATCCACTAGTGTCATTGAAATGTATGTTCTCTTCAGAGACCACACATGGATCCACCAGTGTCATTGCATGTGTGTTCTCTTTAGAGACCACACATGGATCTACCTGTGTCATTGCATGTTTGTTCTTTTTACTAACAACAACTGGAGTCATTGCATGTGTGTTCTTTTCACATACCACATATGGATCCACCAGTGTCATTGCATGTGTGCTCTTTTCACAATCCACCTATGGATCCACTAGTGTCATTGCATGTGTGTTCTTTTTACAAACAACAACCAGAGTCATCGCATGTGTGTTCTTTTCACATACCACATATGGATCCACTAGTGTCATTGCGTGTGTGTTCTTTTCACAATCCACCTATGGATCCACCAGTGTCATTGCATGTGTGCTCTTTTTACGAACAACAACCAGAGTCATATCATGTGTGTTCTCTTCAAAGACCACACATGGATCCACCAGTGTCAACGCATGCGTGTTCTTTTTACTAACAACAACCAGAGTCATTGAAATGTGTGTTCGCTTCAGAGACCACACATGGATCCACCAGTGTCATTGCATGTGTGTGCCTTTTTCATAATCCACCTATGGATCCACCAGTGTCATTGCATGTGTGTTCTTTTTACTAACAACAACAGGAGTCATTGCATGTGTGTTCTTTTCACATACCACATATGGATCCACCAGTGTCAAGCATGTGTGTTCTTTTCAAAATCCACCTATGGATCCACCAGTGTCATTGCATGTGTGCTCTTTTTACTAACAACAACCAGAGTCATTGCATGTGTGTTCTCTTCAGAGACCACACATGGATACACCAGTGTCATTGCATGTGTGTTCTTTTTACTAACAACAACCAGAGTCATTGAAATGTGTGTTCTCTTCAGAGACCACACATGGATCCACCAGTGTCATTGCATGTGTGTTCTTTTTACTAACAACAACTGGAGTCATTGCATGTGTGTTATTTTAACATACCACATATGGATCCACCAGTGTCATTCCATGTGTGCTCTTTTCACAATCCACATATGGCTCCACTAGTGTCATTGCATGTGTGTTCTTTTTACTAACAACAACCAGAGTCATTGCATGTGTGTTCTTTTCACATACCACATATGGATCCACCCGTGTCATTGCATGTGTGTTCTTTTCACAATCCACCTATGGATCCACCAGCGTCATTGCATGTGTGCCCTTTTACTAACAACATCCAGAGTCATTGCATGTGTGTTCTCTTCAGAGACCACACATGGATCCACCAGTGTCATTCCATGTGTGTTCTTTTTACTAACAACAACCAGAGTCATTGAAATGTGTGTTCTCTTTAGAGACCACACATGGATCCACTAGTCTGATTGCATGTGTGTTCTTTTTACTAACAAGAACTATAGTCATTACATATGTGTTCTTTTCACATACCACATATGGAACCACTAGTGTCATTCCATGTGTGCTCTTTTCACAATCCACCTATGGATCCACCAGTGTCATTGCATGTGTGTTCTTTTTACTAACAACAACCAGAGTCATTGCATGTGTGTTCTTTTCACATACCACATACGGATCCACCAGTGTCATTCCATGTGTGTTCTTTTCACAATCCACCTATGGATCCACTAGTCTCATTGCATGTGTTCTCTTTTTACTAACAACAACCTGAGTCATTGCATGTTTGTTCTCTTTAGAGACCACACATTGATCCACCAGTGTCATTGCATGTGTGTTCTTTTTTGCTAACAACAACTAGAGTAATTGAAATGTGTGTTCTCTTTAGAGACCACACATGGATCCACCAGTGTCATTGCATGTGTGTTCTTTTCACATACCACATATGGATCCACCAGTGTCATTGAAATGTGTGTTCTCTTCAAAGACCACACATGGATCCACCAGTGTCATTGCATGTGTGATCTTTTCACAATCCACCTATGGATCCACAAGTATCATTGCATGTGTGCTCTTTTTACTAACAACAACCAGAGTCATTGCATGTGTGTTCTCTACAGAGACCACACATGGATCCACCAGTTTCATTGCATGTGTGGTCTTTTTTACTAACAACAACTAGAGTCATTGCATGTGTGTTCTTTTCACATACCACATACGGATCCACCAGTGTCATTGCATGTGTGTTCTTTTCACAATCCACCTATGGATCCACTAGTCTCATTGCATGTGTTCTCTTTTTACTAACAACAACCTGAGTCATTGCATGTTTGTTCTCTTTAGAGACCACACATGGATCCACCAGTGTCATTGCATGTGTGTTCTTTTTTGCTAACAACAACTAGAGTAATTGAAATGTGTGTTCTCTTTAGAGACCACACATGGATCCACCAGTGTCATTGCATGTGTGTTCTTTTCACATACCACATATGGATCCACCAGTGTCATTGAAATGTGTGTTCTCTTCAAAGACCACACATGGATCCACCAGTGTCATTGCATGTGTGCTCTTTTCACAATCCACCTATGGATCCACAAGTATCATTGCATGTGTGCTCTTTTTACTAACAACAACCAGAGTCATTGCATGTGTGTTCTCTACAGAGACCACACATGGATCCGCCAGTTTCATTGCATGTGTGGTCTTTTTTACTAACAACAACTAGAGTCATTGAAATGTGTGTTCTCTTCAAAGACCACACATGGATCCACCAGTGTCATTGAAATGTGTGTTCTCTTCAGAGACCACACATGGATCCACCAGAGTCATTGCATGTGTGTTCTCTTCAGAGACCACACATGGATCCACCAGTGTCATTGCATGTGTGTTCTTTTTACTAACAACAGCTGGAGTCATTGCATGTGCGTTCTTTTCACATACCACATATGGATCCACCCGTGTCATTGCATGTGTGCTCTTTTCACAATGCATATATGGATCCACCAGTGTCATTGCATGTGTGTTCTTTTTAATATCAACAACCAGAGTCATCGCATGTGTGTTCTTTTCACATACCACATATCGATCCACCAGTGTCATTGCATGTGTGTTCTTTTCACAATCCACCTATGGATCCACCATTGTTATTGCATGTGTGCACTTTTTACTAACAACAAGCAGAGTCATTGCATGTGTGTTCTCTTCAGAGACCACACATGGATCCACCAGTGTCATTTCATGTGTGTTCTTTTTACTAATAACAACCAGAGTCATTGAAATGCGTGTTCATTTTAGAAACCACACATGGATCCACCAGTGTCATTGCATGTGTGTTCTTTTTACATACCACATATGGATCCAACAGTGTCATTGAAATGTGTGTTCTCTTTAGAGACCACACATGGATCCACCAGTGTCATTGCATGTGTTTTCTTTTCACTATCCACCTATGGATCCACCAGTGTCATTGCATGTGTGCTATTTTTACTAACAACAACCAGAGTCATTGCATGTGTGTTCTCTTCAGAGACCATACATGGATCCACCAGTGTCATTGCATGTGTGTTCTTTTTACTAACACAACCAGAGTCATTGAAATGTGTGTTCTCTTTAGAGACCACACATGGATCCACCTATGTCATTGCATGTGTGTGCTCTTTTCACAATCCACCTATGGATCCACCGGTGTCATTGCATGTGTG
Organism: Avena insularis; assembly: GCA_023614405.1. Taxonomy (NCBI): domain Eukaryota; kingdom Viridiplantae; phylum Streptophyta; class Magnoliopsida; order Poales; family Poaceae; genus Avena; species Avena insularis. The sequence continues at coordinate 141,903 of JAJUPC010000480.1, read as the reverse complement.
TTCTTTTTACTAACAACAACTAGAGTCATTGCATGTGTGTTCTTTTCCCATACCACATATGGATCGACTACTGTCATTGCATGTGTGCTCTTTTCACAATCCACCTATGGATCCACCAGTGTCATTGCATGTGTGTTCTTTTTACTAACAACAACTAGAGTCATTGCATGTGTGTTCTTTTCACATACCACGTATGGATCCACCAGTGTCATTGCATGTGTGTTCTTTTTACTAACAACAACCAGAGTCATTGCATGTGTGTTCTTTTCACATACCACGTATGGATCCACCAGTGTCATTGCATGTGTATTCTTTTCACAATCCACCTATGGATCCACCAGTGTCATTGCATGTGTGCTCTTTTTACTAACAACAACTAAAGTCATTGCATGTTTGTTCTCTTTAGAGACCACACATGGATCCACCAGTGTCATTGCATGTGTGCTCTTTTCACAATCCACCTGTGGATCCACCAGTGTCATTCCATGTGTGCTCTTTTTACTAACAACAACCAGAGTCATTGCATGTGTGTTCTCTACAGAGACCACACATGGATCCGCCAGTTTCATTGCATGTGTGGTCTTTTTTACTAACAACAACTAGAGTCATTGAAATGTGTGTTCTCTTCAAAGACCACACATGGATCCACCAGTGTCATTGAAATGTGTGTTCTCTTCAGAGACCACACATGGATCCACCAGAGTCATTGCATGTGTGTTCTCTTCAGAGACCACACATGGATCCACCAGTGTCATTGCATGTGTGTTCTTTTTACTAACAACAGCTGGAGTCATTGCATGTGCGTTCTTTTCACATACCACATATGGATCCACCCGTGTCATTGCATGTGTGCTCTTTTCACAATGCATATATGGATCCACCAGTGTCATTGCATGTGTGTTCTTTTTAATATCAACAACCAGAGTCATCGCATGTGTGTTCTTTTCACATACCACATATCGATCCACCAGTGTCATTGCATGTGTGTTCTTTTCACAATCCACCTATGGATCCACCATTGTTATTGCATGTGTGCACTTTTTACTAACAACAAAGAGTCATTGCATGTGTGTTCTCTTCAGAGACCACACATGGATCCACCAGTGTCATTTCATGTGTGTTCTTTTTACTAATAACAACCAGAGTCATTGAAATGCGTGTTCATTTTAGAGACCACACATGGATCCACCAGTGTCATTGCATGTGTGTTCTTTTTACATACCACATATGGATCCAACAGTGTCATTGAAATGTGTGTTCTCTTTAGAGACCACACATGGATCCACCAGTGTCATTGCATGTGTTTTCTTTTCACTATCCACCTATGGATCCACCAGTGTCATTGCATGTGTGCTATTTTTACTAACAACAACCAGAGTCATTGCATGTGTGTTCTCTTCAGAGACCATACATGGATCCACCAGTGTCATTGCATGTGTGTTCTTTTTACTAACACAACCAGAGTCATTGAAATGTGTGTTCTCTTTAGAGACCACACATGGATCCACCTATGTCATTGCATGTGTGATCTTTTCACAAACCACATAATGATCCACCAGTGTCATTCATTGCATGTGTGTTCTTTTTACTAACAACAACTAGAGTCATTGCATGTGTGTTCTTTTCCCATACCACATATGGATCGACTACTGTCATTGCATGTGTGCTCTTTTCACAATCCACCTATGGATCCACCAGTGTCATTGCATGTGTGTTCTTTTTACTAACAACAACTAGAGTCATTGCATGTGTGTTCTTTTCACATACCACGTATGGATCCACCAGTGTCATTGCATGTGTGTTCTTTTTACTAACAACAACCAGAGTCATTGCATGTGTGTTCTTTTCACATACCACGTATGGATCCACCAGTGTCATTGCATGTGTATTCTTTTCACAATCCACCTATGGATCCACCAGTGTCATTGCATGTGTGCTCTTTTTACTAACAACAACTAAAGTCATTGCATGTTTGTTCTCTTTAGAGACCACACATGGATCCACCAGTGTCATTGCATGTGTGCTCTTTTCACAATCCACCTGTGGATCCACCAGTGTCATTCCATGTGTGCTCTTTTTACTAACAACAACCAGAGTCATTGCATGTGTGTTCTCTACAGAGACCACACATGGATCCGCCAGTTTCATTGCATGTGTGGTCTTTTTTACTAACAACAACTAGAGTCATTGAAATGTGTGTTCTCTTCAAAGACCACACATGGATCCACCAGTGTCATTGAAATGTGTGTTCTCTTCAGAGACCACACATGGATCCACCAGTCATTGCATGTGTGTGTTCTTCAGAGACCACACATGGATCCACCAGTGTCATTGCATGTGTGTTCTTTTTACTAACAACAGCTGGAGTCATTGCATGTGCGTTCTTTTCACATACCACATATGGATCCACCCGTGTCATTGCATGTGTGCTCTTTTCACAATGCATATATGGATCCACCAGTGTCATTGCATGTGTGTTCTTTTTAATATCAACAACCAGAGTCATCGCATGTGTGTTCTTTTCACATACCACATATCGATCCACCAGTGTCATTGCATGTGTGTTCTTTTCACAATCCACCTATGGATCCACCATTGTTATTGCATGTGTGCACTTTTTACTAACAACAAGCAGAGTCATTGCATGTGTGTTCTCTTCAGAGACCACACATGGATCCACCAGTGTCATTTCATGTGTGTTCTTTTTACTAATAACAACCAGAGTCATTGAAATGCGTGTTCATTTTAGAGACCACACATGGATCCACCAGTGTCATTGCATGTGTGTTCTTTTTACATACCACATATGGATCCAACAGTGTCATTGAAATGTGTGTTCTCTTTAGAGACCACACATGGATCCACCAGTGTCATTGCATGTGTTTTCTTTTCACTATCCACCTATGGATCCACCAGTGTCATTGCATGTGTGCTATTTTTACTAACAACAACCAGAGTCATTGCATGTTTGTTCTCTTGTGAGACCATACTTGGTTCCACCTTTTTCTTTGCATGTGTGTTCTTTTTACTAACACAACCATTGTCATTGTAATGTGTGTTCTCTTTAGAGACCACACATGGATCCACCTATGTCATTGCATGTGTGTGTTTTTCACAATCCACCTATGGATCCACCGTGTCATTGCATGTGTGTTCTTTTACTACCAACAACTTGAGTCATTGCATGTGTGTTCTTTTCCCATACCACATATGGATCGACTACTGTCATTGCATGTGTGCTCTTTTCACAATCCACCTATGGATCCACCAGTGTCATTGCATGTGTGTTCTTTTTACTAACAACAACTAGAGTCATTGCATGTGTGTTCTTTTCACATACCACGTATGGATCCACCAGTGTCATTGCATGTGTGTTCTTTTTACTAACAACAACCAGAGTCATTGCATGTGTGTTCTTTTCACATACCACGTATGGATCCACCAGTGTCATTGCATGTGTATTCTTTTCACAATCCACCTATGGATCCACCAGTGTCATTGCATGTGTGCTCTTTTTACTAACAACAACTAAAGTCATTGCATGTTTGTTCTCTTTAGAGACCACACATGGATCCACCAGTGTCATTGCATGTGTGCTCTTTTTACTAAGAACAACTAGAGTCATTGAAATGTGTGTTCTCTTCAGAGACCACACATGGATCCACCAGTGTCATTGCATGTGTGGTCTCTGGATCCACCAGTGTCATTGCATGTGTGGTCTCTGGATCCACCAGTGTCATTGCATGTGTGTTCTTTTTACTAACAACAACTGCAGTCATTGCATGTGTGTTCTTTTCACATACCACATATGGATCCACCAGCGTCATTGCATGTGTGCTCTTTTCACAATCCACCTATGGATCCACCAGTGTCATTGCATGTGTGTTCTTTTTACTAACAACAACCAGAGTCATTGGATGTGTGTTCTTTTCACATACCACATATGGATCCACCAGTGTCATTGCATGTGTGTTCTTTTCACAATCCACCTATGGATCCACCAGTGTTATTGCATGTGTGCTCTTTTTACTAACAACAAGCAGAGTCATTGCATGTGTGTTCTCTTGAGAGGCCACACATGGATCCACCAGTGTCATTCCATGTGTGTTCTTTTTACTAACAACAACCAGAGTCATTGAAATGTGTGTTCTCCTTAGATACCACACATGGATCCACCAGTGTCATTGCATGTGTGTTCTTTTCACATACCACATATGGATCCAACAGTGTCATTGAAATGTGTGTTCTCTTCAGAGACCACACATGGATCCACCAGTGTCATTGCATGTGTTTTCTTTTCACAATCCACCTATGGATCCACCAGTGTCATTGCATGTGTCCTCTTTTTACTAACAATAACCAGAGTCATTGCATGTGTGTTCTCTTCAGAGACCATACATGGATCCACCAGTGTCATTGCATGTGTGTTCTTTTTACTAACACAACGAGAGTCATTGAAATGTGTTTTCTCTTCAGAGACCACACATGGATCGACCTGTGTCATTGCATGTGTGTCCTCTTTTCACAATCCACCTATGGATCCACCAGTGTCATTGCATGTGTGTTCTTTTTACTAACAACAACAGGAGTCATTGCATGTGTGTTCTTTTCACATACCACATATGGATCCACCAGGGTCAAGCATGTGTGTTCTTTTCACAATCCACCTATGGATCCACCAGTGTCATTGCATGTGTGCTCTTTTTACTAACAACAACCAGAGTCATTGCATGTGTGTTCTCTTCAGAGACCACACATGGATACACCAGTGTCATTGCATGTGTGTTCTTTTTACTAACAACAACCAGAGTCATTGAAATGTGTGTTCTCTTCAGAGACCACACATGGATCCACCAGTATCATTGCATGTGTGTTCTTTTTACTAACAACAACTGGAGTCATTGCATGTGTGTTATTTTAACATACCACATATGGATCCACCAGTGTCATTCCATGTGTGCTCTTTTCACAATCCACATATGGCTCCACTAGTGTCATTGCATGTGTGTTCTTTTTACTAACAACAACCAGAGTCATTGCATGTGTGTTCTTTTCACATACCACATATGGATCCACCAGTGTCATTGCATGTGTGTTCTTTTCACAATCCACCTATGGATCCACCAGCGTCATTGCATGTGTGCCCTTTTACTAACAACATCCAGAGTCATTGCATGTGTGTTCTCTTCAGAGACCACACATGGATCCACCAGTGTCATTCCATGTGTGTTCTTTTTACTAACAACAACCAGAGTCATTGAAATGTGTGTTCTCTTTAGAGACCACACATGGATCCACTAGTCTGATTGCATGTGTGTTCTTTTTACTAACAAGAACTATAGTCATTACATATGTGTTCTTTTCACATACCACATATGGAACCACTAGTGTCATTCCATGTGTGCTCTTTTCACAATCCACCTATGGATCCACCAGTGTCATTGCATGTGTGTAATTTTTACTAACAACAACCAGAGTCATTGCATGTGTGTTCTTTTCACATACCACATACGGATCCACCAGTGTCATTGCATGTGTGTTCTTTTCACAATCCACCTATGGATCCACTAGTCTCATTGCATGTGTTCTCTTTTTACTAACAACAACCTGAGTCATTGCATGTTTGTTCTCTTTAGAGACCACACATGGATCCACCAGTGTCATTGCATGTGTGTTCTTTTTTGCTAACAACAACTAGAGTAATTGAAATGTGTGTTCTCTTTAGAGACCACACATGGATCCACCAGTGTCATTGCATGTGTGTTCTTTTCACATACCACATATGGATCCACCAGTGTCATTGAAATGTGTGTTCTCTTCAAAGACCACACATGGATCCACCAGTGTCATTGCATGTGTGCTCTTTTCACAATCCACCTATGGATCCACAAGTATCATTGCATGTGTGCTCTTTTTACTAACAACAACCAGAGTCATTGCATGTGTGTTCTCTTCAGAGACCACACATGGATCCACCAGTTTCATTGCATGTGTGTTCTTTTTTACTAACAACAACTAGAGTCATTGAAATGTGTGTTCTCTTCAAAGACCACACATGGATCCACCAGTGTCATTGAAATGTGTGTTCTCTTCAGAGACCACACATGGATCCACCAGAGTCATTGCATGTGTTCTCTATTCACAGTCCACACATGGATCCACCAGTGTCATTGCATGTGTGTTCTTTTTACTAACAACAGCTGGAGTCATTGCATGTGCGTTCTTTTCACATACCACATATGGATCCACCAGTGTCATTGCATGTGTGCTCTTTTCACAATGCATATATGGATCCACCAGTGTCATTGCATGTGTGTTCTTTTTAATATCAACAACCAGAGTCATCGCATGTGTGTTCCTTTCACATACCACATATCGATCCACCAGTGTCATTGCATGTGTGTTCTTTTCACAATCCACCTATGGATCCACCATTGTTATTGCATGTGTGCACTTTTTACTAACAACAAGCAGAGTCATTGCATGTGTGTTCTCTTCAGAGACCACACATGGATCCACCAGTGTCATTTCATGTGATGTTCTTTTTACTAATAACAACCAGAGTCATTGAAATGCGTGTTCTCTTTAGAGACCACACATGGATCCACCAGTGTCATTGCATGTGTGTTCTTTTTACATACCACATATGGATCCAACAGTGTCATTGAAATGTGTGTTCTCTTTAGAGACCACACATGGATCCACCAGTGTCATTGCATGTGTTTTCTTTTCACTATCCACCTATGGATCCACCAGTGTCATTGCATGTGTGCTATTTTTACTAACAACAACCAGAGTCATTGCATGTGTGTTCTCTTCAGAGACCATACATGGATCCACCAGTGTCATTGCATGTGTGTTCTTTTTACTAACACAACCAGAGTCATTGAAATGTGTGTTCTCTTTAGAGACCACACATGGATCCACCTATGTCATTGCATGTGTGTGCTCTTTTCACAATCCACCTATGGATCCACCAGTGTCATTGCATGTGTGTTCTTTTTACTAACAACAACTAGAGTCATTGCATGTGTGTTCTTTTCCCATACCACATATGGATCGACTACTGTCATTGCATGTGTGCTCTTTTCACAATCCACCTATGGATCCACCAGTGTCATTGCATGTGTGTTCTTTTTACTAACAACAACTAGAGTCATTGCATGTGTGTTCTTTTCACATACCACGTATGGATCCACCAGTGTCATTGCATGTAGTTCTTTTTACTAACAACAACCAGAGTCATTGCATGTGTGTTCTTTTCACATACCACGTATGGATCCACCAGTGTCATTGCATGTGTATTATTTTCACAATCCACCTATGGATCCACCAGTGTCATTGCATGTGTGCTCTTTTTACTAACAACAACTAAAGTCATTGCATGTTTGTTCTCTTTAGAGACCACACATGGATCCACCAGTGTCATTGCATGTGTGCTCTTTTTACTAAGAACAACTAGAGTCATTGAAATGTGTGTTCTCTTCAGAGACCACACATGGATCCACCAGTGTCATTGCATGTGTGGTCTCTGGATCCACCAGTGTCATTGCATGTGTGGTCTCTGGATCCACCAGTGTCATTGCATGTGTGTTCTTTTTACTAACAACAACTACAGTTATTGCATGTGTGTTCTTTTCACATACCACATATGGATCCACCAGCGTCATTGCATGTGTGCTCTTTTCACAATCCACCTATGGATCCACCAGTGTCATTGCATGTGTGTTCTTTTTACTAACAACAACCAGAGTCATTGGATGTGTGTTCTTTTCACATACCACATATGGATCCACCAGTGTCATTGCATGTGTGTTCTTTTCACAATCCACCTATGGATCCACCAGTGTTATTGCATGTGTGCTCTTTTTACTAACAACAAGCAGAGTCATTGCATGTGTGTTCACTTGAGAGTTCACACATGGATCCACCAGTATCATTCCATGTGTGTTCTTTTTACTAACTACAACCAGAGTCATTGAAATGTGTGTTCTCTTTAGATACCACACATGGATCCACCAGTGTCATTGCATGTGTGTTCTTTTCACATACCACATATGGATCCAACAGTGTCATTGAAATGTGTGTTCTCTTCAGAGACCACACATGGATCCACCAGTGTCATTGCATGTGTTTTCTTTTCACAATCCACCTATGGATCCACCAGTGTCATTGCATGTGTGCTCTTTTTACTAACAACAACCAGAGTCATTGCATGTGTGTTCTCTTCAGAGACCATACATGGATCCACCAGTGTCATTGCATGTGTGTTCTTTTTACTACCACAACCAGAGTCATTGAAATGTGTGTTCTCTTCAGAGACCACACATGGATCCACCTGTGTCATTGCATGTGTGTCCTCTTTTCACAATCCACCTATGGATCCACCAGTGTCATTGCATGTGTGTTCTTTTTACTAACAACCAGAGTCATTGCATGTGTGTTATTTTCCCATACCACACATGGATCCACCAGTGTCATTGCACGTGTGTTCTTTTCACAATCCACCTATGGACCAACCAGTGTCATTGCATGTGTGTTCTTTTTACTAACAACAACTAGAGTCATTGCATGTGTGTTCTTTTCACATACCATGTATGGATCGACCAGTGTCATTGCATGTGTGTTCTTTTCACAATCCACCTATGGATCCACCAGTGTCATTGCATGTGTGTTCTTTTTACTAACAACAACCAGAGTCATTGCATGTTTGTTCTCTTTAGAGACCACACATGGATCCACCAGTGTCATTGCATGTGTGTTCTTTTTACTAACAACAACCAGAGTCATTGAAATGTGTGTTCTCTTCAGAGACCACACATGGAACACCAGTGTCATTGCATGTGTGTTCTTTTCACATACCACATATGCATCCACCAGTGTCATTGACATGTGTGTTCTCTTCAAAGACCACACATGGATCCACCAGTGTCATTGCATGTGTGCTCTTTTCACAATCCACCTATGGATCCGCCAGTATCATTGCACGTGTGCTATTTTTACTAACAACAACCAGAGTCATTGAAATGTGTGTTCTCTTCAGAGATCACACATGGATCCGGTAGTGTCATTGAAATGTATGTTCTCTTCAGAGACCACACATGGATCCACCAGTGTCATTGCATGTGTGTTCTCTTCAGAGACCACACATGGATCCACCTGTGTCATTGCATGTGTGTTCTTTTTACTAACAACAACTGGAGTCATTGCATGTGTGTTCTTTTCACATACCACATATGGATCGACCAGTGTCATTGCATGTGTGCTCTTTTCACAATCCACCTAAGGATCCACCAGTGTCATTGCATGTGTGGTCTCTGGATCCACCAGTGTCATTGCATGTGTGTTCTTTTTACTAACAACAACTGCAGTCATTGCATGTGTGTTCTTTTCACATACCACATATGGATCCACCAGCGTCATTGCATGTGTGCTCTTTTCACAATCCACCTATGGATCCACCAGTGTCATTGCATGTGTGTTCTTTTTACTAACAACAACCAGAGTCATTGGATGTGTGTTCTTTTCACATACCACATATGGATCCACCAGTGTCATTGCATGTGTGTTATTTTCACAATCCACCTATGGATCCACCTGTGTTATTGCATGTGTGCTCTTTTTACTAACAACAAGCAGAGTCATTGCATGTGTGTTCTCTTCAGAGACCACACATGGATCCACCAGTGTCATTGCATGTGTGTTCTTTTTACTAACAACAACCAGAGTCATTGGATGTGTTTTCTTTTCACATACCACATATGGATCCACCAGTGTCATTGCATGTGTGTTCTTTTCACAATCCACCTATGGATCCACCAGTGTTATTGCATGTGTGCTCTGTTTACTAACAACAAGCAGAGTCATTGCATGTGTGTTCTCTTGAGAGACCACACATGGATCCACCAGTGTCATTCCATGTGTGTTCTTTTTACTAACAACAACCAGAGTCATTGAAATGTGTGTTCTCCTTAGATACCACACATGGATCCACCAGTGTCATTGCATGTGTGTTCTTTTCACATACCACATATGGATCCAACAGTGTCATTGAAATGTGTGTTCTCTTCAGAGACCACACATGGATCCACCAGTGTCATTGCATGTGTTTTCTTTTCACAATCCACCTATGGATCCACCAGTGTCATTGCATGTGTCCTCTTTTTACTAACAATAACCAGAGTCATTGCATGTGTGTTCTCTTCAGAGACCATACATGGATCCACCAGTGTCATTGCATGTGTGTTCTTTTTACTAACACAACGAGAGTCATTGAAATGTGTTTTCTCTTCAGAGACCACACATGGATCCACCTGTGTCATTGCATGTGTGTCCTCTTTTCACAATCCACCTATGGATCCACCAGCGTCATTGCATGTGTGTTCTTTTTACTAACAACCAGAGTCATTGCATGTGTGTTATTTTCCCATACCACATATGGATCCACTACTGTCATTGCATGTGTGCTCTTTTCACAATCCACCTATGGATCCACCAGTGTCATTGCATGTGTGTTCTTTTTACTAACAACAACTAGAGTCATTGCATGTGTGTTCTTTTCACATACCATGTATGGATCCACCAGTGTCATTGCATGTGTGTTCTTTTCACAATCCACCTATGGATCCACCAGTGTCATTGCATGTGTGCTCTTTTAACTAACAACAACCTAAGTCATTGCATGTTTGTTCTCTTTAGAGACCACACATGGATCCACCAGTGTCATTGCATGTGTGTTCTTTTTACTAATAACAACCAGAGTCATTGAAATGTGTGTTCTCTTCAGAGACCACACATGGAACACCAGTGTCATTGCATGTGTGTTCTTTTCACATACCACATATGCATCCACCAGTGTCATTGAAATGTGTGTTCTCTTCAAAGACCACACATGGATCCACCAGTGTCATTGCATGTGTGCTCTTTTCACAATCCACCTATGGATCCGCCAGTATCATTGCACGTGTGCTATTTTTACTAACAACAACCAGAGTCATTGAAATGTGTGTTCTCTTCAGAGATCACACATGGATCCGGTAGTGTCATTGAAATGTATGTTCTCTTCAGAGACCACACATGGATCCACCAGTGTCATTGCATGTGTGTTCTCTTCAGAGACCACACATGGATCCACCTGTGTCATTGCATGTGTGTTCTTTTTACTAACAACAACTGGAGTCATTGCATGTGTGTTCTTTTCACATACCACATATGGATCCACCAGTGTCATTGCATGTGTGCTCTTTTCACAATCCACCTAAGGATCCACCAGTGTCATTGCATGTGTGGTCTCTGGATCCACCAGTGTCATTGCATGTGTGTTCTTTTTACTAACAACAACTGCAGTCATTGCATGTGTGTTCTTTTCACATACCACATATGGATCCACCAGCGTCATTGCATGTGTGCTCTTTTCACAATCCACCTATGGATCCACCAGTGTCATTGCATGTGTGTTCTTTTTACTAACAACAACCAGAGTCATTGGATGTGTGTTCTTTTCACATACCACATATGGATCCACCAGTGTCATTGCATGTGTGTTATTTTCACAATCCACCTATGGATCCACCTGTGTTATTGCATGTGTGCTCTTTTTACTAACAACAAGCAGAGTCATTGCATGTGTGTTCTCTTCAGAGACCACACATGGATCCACCAGTGTCATTGCATGTGTGTTCTTTTTACTAACAACAACCAGAGTCATTGGATGTGTTTTCTTTTCACATACCACATATGGATCCACCAGTGTCATTGCATGTGTGTTCTTTTCACAATCCACCTATGGATCCACCAGTGTTATTGCATGTGTGCTCTGTTTACTAACAACAAGCAGAGTCATTGCATGTGTGTTCTCTTGAGAGACCACACATGGATCCACCAGTGTCATTCCATGTGTGTTCTTTTTACTAACAACAACCAGAGTCATTGAAATGTGTGTTCTCCTTAGATACCACACATGGATCCACCAGTGTCATTGCATGTGTGTTCTTTTCACATACCACATATGGATCCAACAGTGTCATTGAAATGTGTGTTCTCTTCAGAGACCACACATGGATCCACCAGTGTCATTGCATGTGTTTTCTTTTCACAATCCACCTATGGATCCACCAGTGTCATTGCATGTGTGCTCTTTTTACTAACAACAACCAGAGTCATTGCCTGTGTGTTCTCTTCAGAGACCATACATGGATCCACCAGTGTCATTGCATGTGTGTACTTTTTACTAACACAACGAGAGTCATTGAAATGTGTGTTCTCTTTAGAGACCACACATGGATCCACCTGTGTCATTGCATGTGTGTCCTCTTTTCACAATCCACCTATGGATCCACCAGTGTCATTGCACGTGTGTTCTTTTTACTAACAACAACAGGAGTCATTGCATGTGTGTTCTTTTCACATACCACATATGGATCCACCAGTGTCAAGCATGTGTGTTCTTTTCACAATCCACCTATGGATCCACCAGTGTCATTGCATGTGTGCTCTTTTTACTAACAACAACCAGAGTCATTGCATGTGTGTTCTCTTCAGAGACCACACATGGATACACCAGTGTCATTGCATGTGTGTTCTTTTTACTAACAACAACCAGAGTCATTGAAATGTGTGTTCTCTTCAGAGACCACACATGGATCCACCAGTGTCATTGCATGTGTGTTCTTTTTACTAACAACAACTGGAGTCATTGCATGTGTGTTATTTTAACATACCACATATGGATCCACCAGTGTCATTCCATGTGTGCTCTTTTCACAATCCACATATGGCTCCACTAGTGTCATTGCATGTGTGTTCTTTTTACTAACAACAACCAGAGTCATTGCATGTGTGTTCTTTTCACATACCACATATGGATCCACCAGTGTCATTGCATGTGTGTTCTTTTCACAATCCACCTATGGATCCACCAGCGTCATTGCATGTGTGCCCTTTTACTAACAACATCCAGAGTCATTGCATCTGTGTTCTCTTCAGAGACCACACATGGATCCACCAGTGTCATTCCATGTGTGTTCTTTTTACTAACAACAACCAGAGTCATTGAAATGTGTGTTCTCTTTAGAGACCACACATGGATCCACTAGTCTGATTGCATGTGTGTTCTTTTTACTAACAAGAACTATAGTCATTACATATGTGTTCTTTTCACATACCACATATGGAACCACTAGTGTCATTCCATGTGTGCTCTTTTCACAATCCACCTATGGATCCACCAGTGTCATTGCATGTGTGTTCTTTTACTAACAACAACCAGAGTCATTGCATGTGTGTTCTTTTCACATACCACATACGGATCCACCAGTGTCATTGCATGTGTGTTCTTTTCACAATCCACCTATGGATCCACTAGTCTCATTGCATGTGTTCTCTTTTTACTAACAACAACCTGAGTCATTGCATGTTTGTTCTCTTTAGAGACCACACATGGATCCACCAGTGTCATTGCATGTGTGTTCTTTTTTGCTAACAACAACTAGAGTAATTGAAATGTGTGTTCTCTTTAGAGACCACACATGGATCCACCAGTGTCATTGCATGTGTGTTCTTTTCACATACCACATATGGATCCACCAGTGTCATTGAAATGTGTGTTCTCTTCAAAGACCACACATGGATCCACCAGTGTCATTGCATGTGTGCTCTTTTCACAATCCACCTATGGATCCACAAGTATCATTGCATGTGTGCTCTTTTTACTAACAACAACCAGAGTCATTGCATGTGTGTTCTCTTCAGAGACCACACATGGATCCACCAGTTTCATTGCATGTGTGTTCTTTTTTACTAACAACAACTAGAGTCATTGAAATGTGTGTTCTCAAAGACCACACATGGATCCACCAGTGTCATTGAAATGTGTGTTCTCTTCAGAGACCACACATGGATCCACCAGAGTCATTGCATGTGTGTTCTCTTCAGAGACCACACATGGATCCACCAGTGTCATTGCATGTGTGTTCTTTTTACTAACAACAGCTGGAGTCATTGCATGTGCGTTCTTTTCACATACCACATATGGATCCACCAGTGTCATTGCATGTGTGCTCTTTTCACAATGCATATATGGATCCACCAGTGTCATTGCATGTGTGTTCTTTTTAATATCAACAACCAGAGTCATCGCATGTGTGTTCCTTTCACATACCACATATCGATCCACCAGTGTCATTGCATGTGTGTTCTTTTCACAATCCACCTATGGATCCACCATTGTTATTGCATGTGTGCACTTTTTACTAACAACAAGCAGAGTCATTGCATGTGTGTTCTCTTCAGAGACCACACATGGATCCACCAGTGTCATTTCATGTGTGTTCTTTTTACTAATAACAACCAGAGTCATTGAAATGCGTGTTCTCTTTAGAGACCACACATGGATCCACCAGTGTCATTGCATGTGTGTTATTTTTACATACCACATATGGATCCAACAGTGTCATTGAAATGTGTGTTCTCTTTAGAGACCACACATGGATCCACCAGTGTCATTGCATGTGTTTTCTTTTCACTATCCACCTATGGATCCACCAGTGTCATTGCATGTGTGTTATTTTTACTAACAACAACCAGAGTCATTGCATGTGTGTTCTCTTTAGAGACCATACATGGATCCACCAGTGTCATTGCATGTGTGTTCTTTTTACTAACACAACCAGAGTCATTGAAATGTGTGTTCTCTTTAGAGACCACACATGGATCCACCTATGTCATTGCATGTGTGTGCTCTTTTCACAATCCACCTATGGATCCACCAGTGTCATTGCATGTGTGTTCTTTTTACTAACAACAACTAGAGTCATTGCATGTGTGTTCTTTTCCCATACCACATATGGATCGACTACTGTCATTGCATGTGTGCTCTTTTCACAATCCACCTATGGATCCACCAGTGTCATTGCATGTGTGTTCTTTTTACTAACAACAACTAGAGGCATTGCATGTGTGTTCTTTTCACATACCACGTATGGATCCTCCAGTGTCATTGCATGTGTGTTCTTTTTACTAACAACAACGAGAGTCATTGCATGTGTGTTCTTTTCACATACCACGTATGGATCCACCAGTGTCATTGCATGTGTATTCTTTTCACAATCCACCTATGGATCCACCAGTGTCATTGCATGTGTGCTCTTTTTACTAACAACAACTAAAGTCATTGCATGTTTGTTCTCTTTAGAGACCACACATGGATCCACCAGTGTCATTGCATGTGTGCTCTTTTTACTAACAACAACCAGAGTCATTGAAATGTGTGTTCTCTTCAGAGACCACACATGGATCCACCAGTGTCATTGCATGTGTGGTCTCTGGATCCACCAGTGTCATTGCATGTGTGGTCTCTGGATCCACCAGTGTCATTGCATGTGTGTTCTTTTTACTAACAACAACTGCAGTCATTGCATGTGTGTTCTTTTCACATACCACATATGGATCCACCAGCGTCATTGCATGTGTGCTCTTTTCACAATCCACCTATGGATCCACCAGTGTCATTGCATGTGTGTTCTTTTTACTAACAACAACCAGAGTCATTGGATGTGTGTTCTTTTCACATACCACATATGGATCCACCAGTGTCATTGCATGTGTGTTCTTTTCACAATCCACCTATGGATCCACCAGTGTTATTGCATGTGTGCTCTTTTTACTAACAACAAGCAGAGTCATTGCATGTGTGTTCTCTTGAGAGGCCACACATGGATCCACCAGTGTCATTCCATGTGTGTTCTTTTTACTAACAACAACCAGAGTCATTGAAATGTGTGTTCTCCTTAGATACCACACATGGATCCACCAGTGTCATTGCATGTGTGTTCTTTTCACATACCACATATGGATCCAACAGTGTCATTGAAACGTGTGTTCTCTTCAGAGACCACACATGGATCCACCAGTGTCATTGCATGTGTTTTCTTTTCACAATCCACCTATGGATCCACCAGTGTCATTGCATGTGTCCTCTTTTTACTAACAATAACCAGAGTCATTGCATGTGTGTTCTCTTCAGAGACCATACATGGATCCACCAGTGTCATTGCATGTGTGTTCTTTTTACTAACACAACGAGAGTCATTGAAATGTGTTTTCTCTTCAGAGACCACACATGGATCCACCTGTGTCATTGCATGTGTGTCCTCTTTTCACAATCCACCTATGGACCCACCAGTGTCATTGCATGTGTGTTCTTTTCCCATACCACATATGGATCCACTACTGTCATTGCATGTGTGCTCTTTTCACAATCCACCTATGGATCCACCAGTGTCATTGCATGTGTGTTCTTTTTACTAACAACAACCAAAGTCATTGCATGTGTGTTCTTTTCACATACCATGTATGGATCCACCAGTGTCATTGCATGTGTGTTCTTTTCACAATCCACCTATGGATCCACCAGTGTCATTGCATGTGTGCTCTTTTTACTAACAACAACCTAAGTCATTGCATGTTTGTTCTCTTTAGAGACCACACATGGATCCACCAGTGTCATTGCATGTGTGTTCTTTTTACTAATAACAACCAGAGTCATTGAAATGTGTGTTCTCTTCAGAGACCACACATGGAACACCAGTGTCATTGCATGTGTGTTCTTTTCACATACCACATATGCATCCACCAGTGTCATTGAAATGTGTGTTCTCTTCAAAGACCACACATGGATCCACCAGTGTCATTGCATGTGTGCTCTTTTCACAATCCACCTATGGATCCACCAGTATCATTGCACGTGTGCTATTTTTACTAACAACAACCAGAGTCATTGAAATGTGTGTTCTCTTCAGAGATCACACATGGATCCGGTAGTGTCATTGAAATGTATGTTCTCTTCAGAGACCACACATGGATCCACCAGTGTCATTGCATGTGTGTTCTCTTCAGAGACCACACATGGATCCACCTGTGTCATTGCATGTGTGTTCTTTTTACTAACAACAACTGGAGTCATTGCATGTGTGTTCTTTTCACATACCACATATGGATCCACCAGTGTCATTGCATGTGTGCTCTTTTCACAATCCACCTAAGGATCCACCAGTGTCATTGCATGTGTGGTCTCTGGATCCACCAGTGTCATTGCATGTGTGTTCTTTTTACTAACAACAACTGCAGTCATTGCATGTGTGTTCTTTTCACATACCACATATGGATCCACCAGCGTCATTGCATGTGTGCTCTTTTCACAATCCACCTATGGATCCACCAGTGTCATTTCATGTGTGTTCTTTTTACTAACAACAACCAGAGTCATTGGATGTGTGTTCTTTTCACATACCACATATGGATCCACCAGTGTCATTGCATGTGTGTTATTTTCACAATCCACCTATGGATCCACCTGTGTTATTGCATGTGTGCTCTTTTTACTAACAACAAGCAGAGTCATTGCATGTGTGTTCTCTTCAGAGACCACACATGGATCCACCAGTGTCATTGCATGTGTGTTCTTTTTACTAACAACAACCAGAGTCATTGGATGTGTGTTCTTTTCACATACCACATATGGATCCACCAGTGTCATTGCATGTGTGTTCTTTTTACAATCCACCTATGGATCCACCAGTGTTATTGCATGTGTGCTCTTTTTACTAACAACAAGCAGAGTCATTGCATGTGTGTTCTCTTGAGAGACCACACATGGATCCACCAGTGTCATTCCATGTGTGTTCTTTTTACTAACAACAACCAGAGTCATTGAAATGTGTGTTCTCCTTAGATACCACACATGGATCCACCAGTGTCATTGCATGTGTGTTCTTTTCACATACCACATATGGATCCAACAGTGTCATTGAAATGTGTGTTCTCTTCAGAGACCACACATGGATCCACCAGTGTCATTGCATGTGTTTTCTTTTCACAATCCACCTATGGATCCACCAGTGTCATTGCATGTGTGCTCTTTTTACTAACAACAACCAGAGTCATTGCCTGTGTGTTCTCTTCAGAGACCATACATGGATCCACCAGTGTCATTGCATGTGTGTTCTTTTTACTAACACAACGAGAGTCATTGAAATGTGTGTTCTCTTTAGAGACCACACATGGATCCACCTGTGTCATTGCATGTGTGTCCTCTTTTCACAATCCACCTATGGATCCACCAGTGTCATTGCATGTGTGTTCTTTTTACTAAGAACAACTGGAGTCATTGCATATGTGTTCTTTTCACATACCACATATGGAACCACTAGTGTCATTGCATGTGTGCTATTTTTACAATCCACCTATGGATCCACTAGTGTCGTTGCATGTGTGTTCTTTTTACTAACAACAATCATAGTCATTGCATGTGTGTTCTCTTCAGATACCACATATGGATCCACCAGTGTCATTGCATGTGTGTTCTTTTCACAATCCACCTATGGATCCACTAGACTCATTGCATGTGTTCTCTTTTTACTAACAACAACCTGAGTCATTGCATGTTTGTTCTCTTTAGAGACCACACATGGATCCACCAGTGTCATTGCATGTGTGTTCTTTTTACTAACAACAACCAGAGTAATTGAAATGTGTGTTCTCTTTAGAGACCACACATGGATCCACCAGTGTCATTGCATGTGTGTTCGTTTCACATACCACATATGGATCCACTAGTGTCATTGAAATGTATGTTCTCTTCAAAGACCACACATGGATCCACCAGTGTCATTGCATGTGTGCTCTTTTCATAATCCACCTATGGATCCACCAGTATCATTGCACGTGTGCTATTTTTACTAACAACAACCAGAGTCATTGAAATGTGTGTTCTCTTCAGAGATCACACATGGATCCAGTAGTGTCATTGAAATGTATGTTCTCTTCAGAGACCACACATGGATCCACCAGTGTCATTGCATGTGTGTTCTCTTCAGAGACCACACATGGATCCACTAGTGTCATTGCATGTGTGTTCTTTTTACTAACAACAACTGGAGTCATTGCATGTGTGTTCTTTTCACATACCACATATGGATCCACCAGTGTCATTGCATGTGTGCTCTTTTCGCAATCCACCTAAGGATCCACCAGTGTCATTGCATGTGTGTTCTTTTTACAAACAACAACCAGAGTCATTGAAATGTGTGTTCTTTTCACATACCACCTATGGATCCACCAGTGTCATTGCATGTGTGCTCTTTTTACTAACAACAACCAGAGTCATATCATGTGTGTTCTCTTCAAAGACCACACATGGATCCACCAGTGTCATTGCATGTGTGTTCTTTTTACTAACAACAACCAGAGTCATTGAAATATGTGTTCGCTTCAGAGACCACACATGGATCCACCAGTGTCATTCCATCTGTGTGCTCTTTTCACAATCCACCTATGGATCCACCAGTGTCATTGCATGTGTGTTCTTTTTACTAACAACAACTAGAGTCATTGCATGTGTGTTCTTTTCACATACCACATATGGATTCACCAGTGTCATTGCATGTGTGTTCTTTTTACTAACAACAACTGGAGTCATTGCATGTGTGTTCTTTTCACATACCACACATGGATCCACCAGTGTCATTGCATGTGTGTTCTTTTCACAATCCACCTATGGATCCACCAGTGTTATTGCATGTGTGTTCTTTTTACTAACAACAACTAGAGTCATTGCATGTGTTTTCTTTTCACATACCACATATGGATTCACCAGTGTCATTGCATGTGTGTTCTTTTTACTAACAACAACTGGAGTAATTCCATGTGTGTTCTTTTCACATACCACATATGGATCCACCAGTGTCATTGCATGTGGTTTCTTTTCACAATCCACCTATGGATCCACCAGTGTCATTGCATGTGTGCTCTTTTTACTAACAACAACCAGAGTCATTGCATGTGTGTTCTCTTCAGAGACCACACATGGATACACCAGTGTCATTGCATGTGTGTTCTTTTTACTAACAACAACCAGAGTCATTGAAATGTGTGTTCTCTTCAGAGACCACACATGGATCCACCAGTGTCATTGCATGTGTGTTCTTTTTACTAACAACAACTGGAGTCATTGGATGTGTGTTCTTTTCACATACCACATATGGATCCACCAGTGTCATTGCATGTGTGGTCTTTTCAAATCCACATATGGATCCACTAGTGTCATTGCATGTGTGTTCTTTTTACTAACAACAACCAGAGTCATTGCATGTGTGTTCTTTTCACATACCACATATGGATCCACCAGTGTCATTGCATGTGTGTTCTTTTCACTATCCACCTATGGATCCACCAGTGTCATTGCATGTGTGCTCTTTTACTAACAACAAGCAGAGTCATTGCATGTGTGTTCTCTTCAGAGACCACACATGGATCCACCAGTGTCATTGCATGTGTGTTCTTTTCACTAACAACAACCAGAGTCATTGAAATGTGTGTTCTCTTTAGAGACCACACATGGATCCACTAGTGTCATTGCATGTGTGTTCTTTTTACTAAGAACAACTGGAGTCATTGCATATGTGTTCTTTTCACATACCACATATGGAACCACTAGTGTCATTGCATGTGTGCTCTTTTCACAATCCACCTATGGATCCACTAGTGTCGTTGCATGTGTGTTCTTTTTACTAACAACAACCAGAGTCATTGCATGTGTGTTCTTTTCACATACCACATATGGATCCACCAGTGTCATTGCATGTGTGTTCTTTTCACAATCCACCTATGGATCCACTAGACTCATTGCATGTGTTCTCTTTTTACTAACAACAACCTGAGTCATTGCATGTTTGTTCTCTTTAGAGACCACACATGGATCCACCAGTGTCATTGCATGTGTGTTCTTTTTACTAACAACAACCAGAGTAATTGAAATGTGTGTTCTCTTTAGAGACCACACATGGATCCACCAGTGTCATTGCATGTGTGTTCGTTTCACATACCACATATGGATCCACCAGTGTCATTGAAATGTGTGTTCTCTTCAAAGACCACACATGGATCCACCAGTGTCATTGCATGTGTGCTCTTTTTACTAACAACAACCAGAGTCATTGCATGTGTGTTCTCTTCATAGACCACACATGGATCCACCAGTTTAATTGCACGTGTGTTCTTTTTTACTAACAACAACCAGAGTCATTGAAATGTGTGTTCTCTTCAGAGACCACACATGGATCCACCAGTGTCATTGAAATGTGTGTTCTCCTCAGAGACCACACATGGATCCACCAGTGTCATTGCATGTGTGTTCTCTTCAGAGACCACACATGGATCCACCAGTGTCATTGCATGTGTGTTCTTTTTACTAACAACAGCTGGAGTCATTGCATGTGCGTTCTTTTCACATTCCACATATGGATCCACTAGTGTCATTGCATGTGTGCTCTTTTCATAATGCATATATGGATCCACCAGTGTCATTGCATGTGTGTTCTTTTTAATATCAACAACTAGAGTCATCGCATGTGTGTTCTTTTCACATACCACATATGGATCCACCAGTGTCATTGCATGTGTGCTCTTTTCACAATCCACCTATGGATCCACCAGTGTCATTGCATGTGTGTTCTTTTTACTAACAACAACCAGAGTCATTGGATGTGTGTTCTTTTCACATACCACATATGGATCCACCAGTGTCATTGCATGTGTGCTCTTTTCACAATGCATATATGGATCCACCAGTGTCATTGCATGTGTGTTCTTTTTAATATCAACAACTAGAGTCATCGCATGTGTGTTCTGTTCACATACCACATATGGATCCACCAGTGTCATTGCATGTGTGTTCTTTTCACAATCGACCTATGGATCCACCAGTGTTATTGCATGTGTGCTCTTTTTACTAACGACAAGCAGAGTCATTGCATGTGTGTTCTCTTCAGAGACCACACATAGATCCACCAGTGTCATTTCATGTGTGTTCTTTTTACTAACAACAACCAGAGTCATAGAAATGTGTGTTCTCTTTAGAGACCACACATGGATCCACCAGTGTCATTGCATGTGTGTTCTTTTCACATACCACATATGGATCCAATAGAGTCATTGAAATGTGTGTTCTCTTTAGAGACCACACATGGATCCACCAGTGTCATTGCATGTGTTTTCTTTTCACAATCCACCTATGGATCCACCAGTGTCATTGCATGTGTGCCCTTTTTACTAACAACAACCACAGTCATTGCATGTGTGTTCTCTTTAGAGACCATACATGGATCCACCAGTGTCATTGCATGTGTGTTCTTTTTACTAACACAACCAGAGTCATTGAAATGTGTGTTCTCTTCAGAGACCACACATGGATCCACCCGTGTCATTGCATGTGTGTGGTCTTTTCACAATCCACCTATGGATCCACCAGTGTCATTGCATGTGTGTTCTTTTTACTAACAACAACTAGAGTCATTGCATGTGTGTTCTTTTCCCATACCACATAAGGATCGACTACTGTCATTGCATGTGTGCTCTTTTCACAATCCACCTAGGGATCCACCAGTGTCATTGCATGTGTGTTCTTTTTACTAACAACAACCAGAGTCATTTCATGCGTGTTCTTTTCACATACCACGTATGGATCCACCAGTGTCATTGCATGTGTATCCTTTTCACAATCCACCTATGGATCCACCAGTGTCATTGCATGTGTGCTCTTTTTACTAACAACAACCTAAGTCATTGCATGTTTGTTCTCTTTAGATACCACACATGGATCCACCAGTGTCATTGCATGTGTGCTCTTTTTACTAACAACCACCAGAGTCATTGAAATGTGTGTTCTCTTCAGAGACCACACATGGATCCACCAGTGTCATTGCATGTGTGGTCTCTGGATCCACCAGTGTCGTTGCATGTGTGGTCTCTGGATCCACCAGTTTCATTGCATGTGTGTTCTTTTTACTAACAACAACCAGAGTCATTGGATGTGTGTTCTTTTCACATACCACATATGGATCCACCAGTGTCATTGCATGTGTGCTCTTTTCACAATCCACCTATGGATCCACCAGTGTTATTGCATGAGTGCTCTTTTTACTAACAACAAGCAGAGTCATTGCATGTGTGTTCTCTTCAGAGACCACACATGGATCCACCAGTGTCATTCCATGTGTGTTCTTTTTACTAACAACAACCAGAGTCATTGAAATGTGTGTTCTCTTTAGATACCACACATGGATCCACCAGTGTCATTGCATGTGTGTTCTTTTCACATACCACATATGGATCCAATAGTGTCATTGAAATGTGTGTTGTCTTCAGAGACCACACATGGATCCACCAGTGTCATTGCATGTGTTTTATTTTCACAATCCACCTATGGATCCACCAGTGTCATTGCATGTGTGCTCTTTTTACTAACAACAACCAGAGTCATTGCATGTGTGTTCTCTTCAGAGACCATACATGGATCCACCAGTGTCATTGCATGTGTGTTCTTTTTACTAACACAACCAGAGTCATTGAAATGTGTGTTCTCTTCAGAGACCACACATGGATCCACCTGTGTCATTGCATGTGTGTCCTCTTTTCACAATCCACCTATGGATCCACCAGTGTCATTGCATGTGTGTTCTTTTTACTAACAACAACCAGAGTCATTGCATGTGTGTTCTTTTCCCATACCACATATGGATCCACTACTGTCATTGCATGTGTGCTCTTTTCACAATCCACCTATGGATCCACCAGTGTCATTGCATGTGTGTTCTTTTTATTAACAACAACCAGAGTCATTGCATGTGTGTTCTTTTCACATACCACGTATGGATCCACCAGTGTCATTGCATGTGTGCTCTTTTCACAATGCATATATGGATCCACCAGTGTCATTGCATGTGTGTTCTTTTTAATATCAACAACTAGAGTCATCGCATGTGTGTTCTGTTCACATACCACATATTGATCCACCAGTGTCGTTGCATGTGTGTTCTTTTCACAATCGACCTATGGATCCACCAGTGTTATTGCATGTGTGCTCTTTTTACTAACGACAAGCAGAGTCATTGCATGTGTGTTCTCTTCAGAGACCACACATAGATCCACCAGTGTCATTTCATGTGTGTTCTTTTTACTAACAACAACTAGAGTCATAGAAATGTGTGTTCTCTTTAGAGACCACACATGGATCCACCAGTGTCATTGCATGTGTGTTCTTTTCACATACCACATATGGATCCAATAGAGTCATTGAAATGTGTGTTCTCTTTAGAGACCACACATGGATCCACCAGTGTCATTGCATGTGTTTTCTTTTCACAATCCACCTATGGATCCACCAGTGTCATTGCATGTGTGCTCTTTTTACTAACAACAACCACAGTCATTGCATGTGTGTTCTCTTCAGAGACCATACATGGATCCACCAGTGTCATTGCATGTGTGTTCTTTTTACTAACACAACCAGAGTCATTGAAATGTGTGTTCTCTTCAGAGACCACACATGGATCCACCCGTGTCATTGCATGTGTGTGCTCTTTTCACAATCCACCTATGGATCCACCAGTGTCATTGCATGTGTGTTCTTTTTACTAACAACAACTAGAGTCATTGCATGTGTGTTCTTTTCCCATACCACATATGGATCGACTACTGTCATTGCATGTGTGCTCTTTTCACAATCCACCTAGGGATCCACCAGTGTCATTGCATGTGTGTTCTTTTTACTAACAACAACCAGAGTCATTGCATGCGTGTTCTTTTCACATACCACGTATGGATCCACCAGTGTCATTGCATGTGTATCCTTTTCACAATCCACCTATGGATCCACCAGTGTCATTGCATGTGTGCTCTTTTTACTAACAACAACCTAAGTCATTGCATGTTTGTTCTCTTTAGAGACCACACATGGATCCACCAGTGTCATTGCATGTGTGCTCTTTTTACTAACAACAACCAGAGTCATTGAAATGTGTGTTCTCTTCAGAGACCACACATGGATCCACCAGTGTCATTGCATGTGTGGTCTCTGGATCCACCAGTGTCGTTGCATGTGTGGTCTCTGGATCCACCAGTTTCATTGCATGTGTGTTCTTTTTACTAACAACAACCAGAGTCATTGGATGTGTGTTCTTTTCACATACCACATATGGATCCACCAGTGTCATTGCATGTGTGCTCTTTTCACAATCCACCTATGGATCCACCAGTGTTATTGCATGTGTGCTCTTTTTACTAACAACAAGCAGAGTCATTGCATGTGTGTTCTCTTCAGAGACCACACATGGATCCACCAGTGTCATTCCATGTGTGTTCTTTTTACTAACAACAACCAGAGTCATTGAAATGTGTGTTCTCTTTAGATACCACACATGGATCCACCAGTGTCATTGCATGTGTGTTCTTTTCACATACCACATATGGATCCAATAGTGTCATTGAAATGTGTGGTCTCTTCAGAGACCACACATGGATCCACCAGTGTCATTGCATGTGTTTTCTTTTCACAATCCACCTATGGATCCACCAGTGTCATTGCATGTGTGCTCTTTTTACTAACAACAACCAGAGTCATTGCATGTGTGTTCTCTTCAGAGACCATACATGGATCCACCAGTGTCATTGCATGTGTGTTCTTTTTACTAACACAACCAGAGTCATTGAAATGTGTGTTCTCTTCAGAGACCACACATGGATCCACCTGTATCATTGCATGTGTGTCCTCTTTTCACAATCCACCTATGGATCCACCAGTGTCATTGCATGTGTGTTCTTTTTACTAACAACAACCAGAGTCATTGCATGTGTGTTCTTTTCCCATACCACATATGGATCCACTACTGTCATTGCACGTGTGCTCTTTTCACAATCCACCTATGGATCCACCAGTGTCATTGCATGTGTGTTCTTTTTATTAACAACAACCAGAGTCATTGCATGTGTGTTCTTTTCACATACCACGTATGGATCCACCAGTGTCATTGCATGTGTGCTCTTTTCACAATGCATATATGGATCCACCAGTGTCATTGCATGTAACATCCCAAAAATCATGTTTCAAAAACTCATTCATTTCATCCTTGCATCATTCATTCATATAGGGTTTTTCTCAAAATCATTTAGAGGCAGAAGTTTGAGCTATGATTTCATGTGGGCAAATTGTCTCAATTGGCCACCACCCTTTGGGATTTGTTTGTCCATGACCTTGTTTGCTTGCCTCCATGGTTGGAAAGATTAGGAGTAGCATTTAAACCCAAGATTCCAAATTTAGAAATAGTTTCAAACCCCTATTTCAAATATTTGCAACTAGAGCAAATCTCTGTTTATTTTGAAACCCAAGCTTGGCTAAACCTTTGCAAGGTAACCACTAGGATATTTGATTGTTTATGAACCCACAAAACCCTGCAAAAATCCCCAAAGCAGTTTGAATTCAAAAGGATTTGAATTCATATCAAATTCTATTCAGAAAACGGAATTAGAAAAAGAAAAGGCCTAAAGAAAAGAAAAGGCCGGCGGCCAGAATCTGGCCCAGCAAAACAAGCCCAAATGAGCCCACCCGGGATCTCCTTTTCCTTCTCACGCTGCAGACGTTAAGTCTTGACGACGTAAGTCACCGCCAGACCAGACTCACTTCGACGAGCGCCGGTCCACGCCGCTCGTCTTCCCCAGACCGCGCCGACGACCACGTCGCCACAGCGATGATGGCGGTAATGGCGCGGTAAATGGGCATTTATCCTCGGCGTTTCGTCGATTCCCGGCTATAAGATCCTCTCTCGTGATCTTTTTCCCCAAACACCTCACTCACTCCGCCACCAGTCATCCTCAATCAGCTTTGCCCGCCTTGAGACAGAGCCTCTCCGACGATCGATTCCGGTGAGTCGAGCTCCCCCGCCTCTCGTTCTAACTGACTTCAGCAATGTCGCGCGCACCTCGACCTCACTAGTCCGTCTTGTCGCCCGGTTCGGTTCCACTTGACACCGCGAGCACCGACGGCGACATCTACTCGACGAAGTTTTCCGGAAGGTACAGACCGCCCCTCGCCTTTCCGTTCACGCTCACTACTTCGCCTTGACCCTGTGAATCTAACCGTGTCCTCGCCTTGCCTTGGGGTGATCCACAGCGACGTCCACGACGACCACCCGACGCACCCGATGCTGCCACGAACTCCGGTGAGCAATCGCAGCCGTGCCCGAGCGCCCCTTGACCAACCGCAAGAACGACGAGCTTCGCCGTGACCTCCTGAGCCCGGTGAGCTACTCCTCCTTCTCCCTCTCCGTCTGCGTAACGCGTCATCGACCGACAGTTCCGCCGCCGGTAGCCACCGCTCCGCCGCCAGTTCTTGGCCAGAGAAATAGCAGCCGTTAGATCTGTATCGTAGCGCTAGGATAGATCCACTTAACCCCGAAGCGGTATGCGATCTGAGCCGCTAGTTTTCATTTAGATCCTACGGCTGTGGAGCTCGATCCAGTGCGAAACGGTACGGGCGAATAAGAGCATGACGCGTGGCTAAGTTAGATCTGAAAATAGATTAAAAAACCAGAAATTTTATCCAAATTCAAATGCCTATATCTTTTGAATCCCACATTAGAATTTTGCAAACTTTATACAGTTGGATTCAGAAAAACAAGACCTTTCTGCCTATCCTTTTTGTTTAGCAAATAGTAACCATTAGATGTGCTTAAATTGCAGAGACTTGTTTGAGGCCTTTTTGAATATAAGTTTAGTTTAGTATTTTATTTTTAGGGCTATTTAAGTTGCCTTGGCTATTTTGTGACTTGTTTAGTTTCTGTATTCATGCACTTGCTTGGTTGAGTTTTCAAAAATCATCACTTGGTAGATTCATGCATGCATGCATTCATAATATTTTTGTTTGTATATATTTGTGTGTAATTGTGTGCTATAACTTTGTGTGTAGATTTTGCTAGTGATTGTGATTGTGACGAGTGCTACTCTCCACACTACCAAGGCAAGTGATATCTTCATGAATATTCCATACCTATATTTTATACTTGCATTAGATATATTTTGTTAGGACTTGCATGCTACTTTTGTCAATTGATGATGGGAAATCCTATTTAGAATAGAATGCTAGAATTGCTAGGAGAATTCCCTAAAGATAAGTTGCCATGCCATGCTTAGCCTAGCTACTAGAAAACAAGGGTGGTTTATATATTCACACTATGGAAAAATATTCTAAGTCTAAGGACTTGTTTTTATTTAACAAAACAACTAAGTTAATGAATCACCTGGGTGGAATGGAAAGAATGGGATATGTTGAGTGGTTACACAAGGCCAGGGGTACTGGTGAACCTTGTGTATCTCACTTGTGGATGGCCACCCAGGAACAAAGAGATTTGAGTTGTCAAATGTTGAGAAGCTTCAAGTGCAACCACTTGGTAATATGGGCTCGCCATGATCTTAGGATCTGGAACTTAGTCTCTTGGACAAGGTGGTAGATGGGTTGATAGGTTGGAGCGCGTCCATTTGACTAAGGAAAGGCTATCAAGGATCATGTCTTGGGAAACCAAGGCTTGTGGGGAAAGTGCACCACCTGCAGAGTGTAAAACCTAAGTACTTAGCCATGTCCCTGGTAAAGGACAATTTGAGCATCAAGACATGGAAACTTCAAGAATCTCATCACTCCAATTTCTGAATAAAACTTGTGGGTGAACAAGGGTTAAAGGATCTTCAGTCTTTGATTGGTAGATGCCCTGAGTGGATCTTCAGTCTTTGATTGGTAGATACCTTGGGATAGTCTTTGCCAAACAAAAATTTAGTATTTTCAAAAAGTTAAGGAAAAATCTATTTTGAGCAATGCAAGCCTAAGCTCCACCAGCCAAATGCATATAGTATTATAGTCCACTTAAATATATACTAAGGTATCACTTGCCAATACTATTCCAAAGTATTGACCCTGTGGTCTGTAACTTATGATGTTGCAGTTACTCGATGATGAATAGGAGTCATGAGTCTACACTCAACATGCTTGCCTGTGGCACATGAAGATGAAGACTTATGTTTATTTACATATTCCATAAACTCTTGTATTAGGCCTTTTGCCATGAGTTGTAAAGACTATGTTTTATCTCTGAAATGACTGTAATAAACGACCTTTGTATCTGTGTACTTCATCTTAAACTGTGGATGCTAGCATTGATCCAGGGACTAGCATTGCAATCACAGGGATCTTTTCCTTTAATAAGGAGGGATCTTACAGATGGTATCAGAGCACTGTGTCGCTGTAGGATTATGACCCTAGGATTGGAAACCACTAAGGAAAATTTTAACTTCTTCTACACTTGTCTATTCTTCTCAGAACTTTTCTAATCTTCTCATTCTCATCTCTATTTGTAGATGAACTCCGTCAACGAAGCCGTGAAGAAAGGACCACTCATGACCATGACTTTGGAGTGTGAGACTGAGTTTCCCAAGATTCTCAAGGACCTCATGGAAACCATGGGAGTACATGGTGCAGCAAAGGTACAAAGGCTTTCCAAGATGGAGGATGGAGTGGAGTATTGGTGGGTGCAACTTCACTTGTACAAGAATAAGGAAGACAACCACAAAGAAAAGGGCTTCATGTACACCAACACTTTTATGCACACCACATTCTTTGAGTCGCAAAAAGAAGCAGCTTGGAAGACTATCAAGGAACTAAGTGCTAGAGTCAAGTGCAAGATGCTCAACCTCAAAAAGACTTAGAGAAAGAGAAGGAACATACCCAAGAGTTGGAAATCACCAACCAATCCTTAAGAGGAGATATTCTATACTTAGATATAGAAGCATGTGAACAAGATAGGGTAATTTCCACTAGGAACATTGTGTTAGCCACCAGATCCAATGAGAGAGGATTGTGGCGCACTTCGTTAGTTGGACCACCACCTATCACCTTATTTTCCAAAAGGATACCTTAAATAAGTTTGAACCTTGGTTGATGTAATGGATTCTTGTATGCATGACTTGTATAATTTTGTGTGTCCCAAGAATGTGTTTGAATGTTTATCTTGTTTATCTTAAATTGTGTTGTTCTAACTTTTTCAATCTTATAAATAGATGCCTATTGCCATCAAGACTGTTGAGGAGTTCCAGTTACCTGCTTTGGTCCTCAGATCGTAGAGCTTACTACTTTACTCGATCTCCCTCTTCCTATCATTACGGTGCACCCACTCACCAAGTTTGAGAGGAAGGACCTTGGGGCTTCAAGGTGAACCAGCGGGGCAGACGCTGCATCGAGCCTACTACGGAGGCCATCGTCTTCAAGCTTATGCACGATGACAGGGAGAGAGGCATAGAGGTTGTCATGCAGGATCGATAGGACGATCATTAGGACGCCACTCGACAGGTTAGAGGCACTCACTTCCACGCCTTGAAGGCGTGATGACGACGGAGAGTCCATCGACTTTGAGGACGACTCGAGGGTCACAGAGCCGACGCCTGTACCTCCAGGACTTAGAGACTCTTATTAGGCACGTGGATACCGATAGGACCAACGTCATGCTTAGTAATGACGAAGCCTGTGCAGCTTCATGAGAAGGACAAGCTCTTCGAGCAGGACGAGATAGTCAAGGAGATGGAGACGAAGTTCGAGACCCAAGACCGTAAGTTCAAGAGTCAAGAGAAGCGTGTCCAGATAGGAACAAAAGGATTCGTGATATGACCGAGGAACTGCAGTCCAAGGACTTGAGTTAGAGCAGCAGCAGACGGTGATTGAGAGGCTTCCCGGAAGAGGGCTCTCAAGGCCAAGATCGACTCTTTGACCACTACCATCGAGGAGAACAAGACCGCCAATGGAGAACGAGGTCTTACCTTTGTCGAGGAGGAGATTGATGCCATTTAGCAGATTTGACTACTCAGTTATCTTTATTTACCGCACTTGTTATTTGTGAACTTATTGTTGGACCATCCGACATGTGGATGGCTTGCCACTTGTGTGTTTGTACTTTGAGACTTTTTGTTATCTTGTTGTTTAGCTTTATCCTTGTGTTGCATGCTATATGTATGCTTGTGTGATGTATTGTGCATAAATCATGTAAGGGTATCTCATTCTTATCTCTATATGAATAAACCACAGATGCCTCCCCGTCGTGCAAACACCAACCCCAACCCCAACATTACCCGGAAATGCAACAAATGATGAATGCTAAACACAGCTTATGCAAATGATGACGACGTTCATCCGAACCAGAACAACAACAACCCCAATAACAATAACAACAACAACCTCCGGGTTTTGATATGCTCACCAGATTTCGCGTCGAGGCCAGCTAAGTTTTCGAACGATCGATCCCATGGTGGCCAATGATTGGCTACGCTCGTGAACAAAGACTTAGTGACCGTGGGATGCACAGATGCTTTGAAAAGGTCAGGTTGCACAGACATCTGTTGGAAGGACCAGCCGCATGGTGGGACAACTTCCAGATTACCACGCCTATTGATGAAGTGACTTGGGCTATCTTTGAAGATGGCTTTCGCACTACACATATCTCACCAGGAATGATGAGCCTGAAAAAGAAGGAATTTCACAACCTGAAGCAGCGCCACCACAGCGTGGCTGAATATATTGAAGAGTTCAACAATCTGGCGCGTTATGCACCGGATGAGGTTGACACTGATGCCAAAAGGAAGGAAAAGTTTGGAAGGCTTGAATGAAACTGAATCTGCAAATTGTCTGTGGCATATGTTCCAACTTATCAGTCGCTGTGTGACAAGGCTGTTATTGTGGAGAATAAAATGAAGCAAGTTGAGAGTAGAAAGAGGAAACACTCCGACAAGCATAGCTCGGGATCGTCTCATAAACGATCTCACTATGATGATAGTGTCAGCTCAGGATCCCACAAGCATGGGAAGTTTAACAAGCACCACAACCACAACCGTCATGACAACAAGCATCATCGCAGTCATGACAATGATAAGTACAAGAACCACAAGAGTGGATATAAGAGCCACCATAGTGGAAGTGGAAGTGGAAGTGGAAGTCAACCTAAGAAGGACAACAAAGGTTGAATGCTACAAATGCAAGAAGCTGGTGCATTATGCTAATGAGTGCCCTGAGAAGAACGTTGAAGGACCTAACAAGCCCAATCCTTTTCAGAAAGGACAGGTTAACCACATCAATGTGGAGGAGGTCTATGAAGAACCTGATGCCGTTGCTGGTAAGTTCAGACTCAATTCCATCTCAGCATTTGTACTCTTTGACACTGGTGCATCTCATTCATTCATATCAAAAGCGTTTGTTGATATAAATGGGTTTGCATCTGAAAACATTGGGTGTCCGATAAAAGTTAGCTCTCCGGGAGGGGATATGATAGTGAGTCTTGGATGCCGGGATCTAGTCATAGAGATCGGAAAACATAAGTTTCCAGTAAACCTAATAATCCTAAATTCCCAAGGATTGGATGTAATTTTGGGAATGGATTGGATGGCTAATTATGAGGGAGTACTAGATTGTGCAAATCGCACAATTTCACTCACAACCCTCAAGGTAAGAGGATAACATTTAAGTCCAAATTTAAATCTAAAGGAAGCAAGCTAAATTCTCTTAAGGGGTTAGCATGGACAGCAATTAATTGTGTGAGTATCCGGATGTGTTCCCGTAAGAGTTACCGGAATGCCACCAGGATAGAGACGTGGAGTTTATAATAGATTTGGAACCAGGTTACGTACCAAGGGCAAAAGGCCTTATAAAATGTCGCTGATTTAACTTAAGGAACTCAAGAAACAACTTGGAGAACAATTGCGAAAGGATTCATCCAGCCAAGTTCTTCATCTTGGGGAGCTCCAGTTTTGTTTGTAGAAAAGAGAGACAGAACTCAAAGGTTATGCATAGATTACCGTTCTATCAACGAGGTAACCATCAAGAACAAGTATCCTTTGCCAAAAATAAATGACTTGTTTGATCAACTAGAAGGAGCATGTGTTCTCAAGATTGATCTTCGGTCGCTATTTTCAACTCAAGATAAGAGAGCAAGACATACCTAAAACAGCATTTACCACGAGGTATGGATTGTATGAGTACCCGTGATGCCTTTTGGTTTAACCAACGCTCCAAGATACTTCATGAATATGATGAACAAAGTGTTCATGGAATTTCTCGACAAGTTCGTTGTCGTTTTCATCGATGACATCTTAGTCTACTCCAAGAGCAAGGAAGAGCATGAAAGACATCTACGCTTGATACTTGAGAAACTAAGGGAACATAAGCTTTATGCCAAATTCAGCAAGTGTGAGTTTTGGTTAGAGGAAGTTGGATTTCTTGGTCATGTTATGACAAAGGATGGTGTAGCGATTGATCTGCTAAAGTTTCTATTGTGATGTAATGGGAATCTCCTAAGAATGTAAAAGAGGTTCGTAGTTTCCTTGGTTTAGCGGTTACTGAAGATTCATTGAAAAATTTCTAAGGTTGCTAAACCAATGATGAATTGTTAAAGAAAGATAAGAAATTTGCTTGGTCCAAGGATGTGAACTCAGCTTTCAAGAATTAAAGAAGAGACTTGTGTCACACCAAGATCTGTTTACCAGATTTGGAAAAGGATTTCCAAGTATATTGTGATGCTTCTCATCAA
Organism: Avena insularis; assembly: GCA_023614405.1. Lineage (NCBI taxonomy): Eukaryota > Viridiplantae > Streptophyta > Magnoliopsida > Poales > Poaceae > Avena > Avena insularis. Next base: position 108,463 of record JAJUPC010000480.1, on the reverse strand, counting down.
GGATTAGGTTCCGTACTTATGCAAGGCGGAAAAGTTGTGGCTTATGCCTCGAGACAACTCAAAACTCATGAAGTAAATTATCCTACTCATGATTTAGAGTTAGTCAGTAGTCCATGCACTCAAAACATGGAGACATTACCTTTTGGGAAAACATTCAAGTATTCACCGACCATAAAAGCTTGAAATATATCTTCACCCAGAAGGAGATCAATATGAGACAAAGAAGATGGCTAGAACTTATCAAGGATTACGACTTGAATTTGCAATACCACCCCGGTAAAGCAAATGTAGTAGCAGATGCCCTAAGTCGTAAAGCGTTTGTAAATGGCCTTACCAAAGGTGAATTGCCAGATGACTTGTGTAAGCAATTCAAGGAACTCAGGTTGGAGATTGTGCCGGAAGGACATCTCATGTCTTTGGATGTTCAACCCACTCTGTTGGATAAGATTAAAGAAGCCCAAAAGACGGATAAAGAGATCGAAGAGATCAAGGAAAGGATTAGCCAAGGGAAAGCTAAAAGTTTCCATATGGATGAACAAGGTACTTTATGGCACGAGAAACGTATTTGTGTTCCACAAGATCCGGAAATGCGGAAACTGATTTTACAAGAAGCCCATAACTCTCCGTATTCTATTCACCCGGGAAACACCAAAATGTATATGGATATGAAAGAAAGGTTTTGGTGGAACAATCTTAAAAGGGACATCGCCGAACACATTGCCTTGTGTGACGTATGTAGTAGAGTGAAAGCGGAGCATCAGAAACCAGCAGGTTTGCTTCAACCAATGCCTATTCCTGAATGGAAGTGGGAAAATATTGGTATGGATTTCATTACCGGATTACCAAGGACCAGGTCAGGGTATGATTCCATATGGTAGTCGAGATCGCCTAACTAAAGTGGCTCATTTTATACCCGTAAAGAGAACTTATACCGGCAAAGTTAGCCAAAATCTACATGAGCAGAATTGTATGCCTTCACGGAGTACCTAAGAGTATTGTGTCCGATAGAGGAACTCAATTCACTTCTCACTTTTGGAGACAGCTTCATGAATCTCTAGGAACGAGGTTGGAATTCAGCACTGCTTTTCATCCTCAAACTGATGGACAAAGAGAAAGGACTAATCAAATTCTTGAAGACATGTTGAGGGCATGTGCCCTAGACTATGGGGCAAGTTGGGATGAAAGTCCGCTTTACGCAGAAGTTCTCTTACAACAACAAATCACCAATCTAGTATTGGGATGGCACCATTCGAGTCTCTATCACGGAAGAGTGTACCACCCCATTGCTATGGAATGTTGTGGGAGAAAGAAGTTTGTTTGGACCAGATCTTATCAAAGACGCTCAAGAAAAGGTCAAATTGGTTAGAGACAGATTGAAGATAGCAGCCTCGACAAAAAGCTACGCAGATGCTAAGCGAGAGAAGTCACTTACGGTTGGGGATAGAGCTTATCTTAGAGTATCACTACTTGGAGTAAAAAGATTTGGAGTCAAAGGAAAGTTAGCACCAAGATATGTAGGACCATTCAACATACTAAGTCGCAAGGAGAAGCTGCATATGAAATCGAATGCCAAACATCTTTATTAGCGTCCATAATGTTTTTCATGTGAGCCACTCAAGAAATGTCACCCAAATGGAAGAAACATCTTTGAAAGATACCATATCTTTGGAAGAAGTTCAACTAGAAAGTGATCTCACCTATGAAGAAAAGCCTCAAGATTCTTGAGACCACGGAAAGAGTCACAAGGACAAAAACCATCAAGTTTTGCAAAGTACAATGGAACCATCATTCCGAAGAAGAAGCTACATGGGAAAGAGAAGACGATCTTCGAAAAGACCACCCTCACCTATTTGCTAGCCAATCCGAATCTTGAGGGCGAGATTCATTTTAAGGGGGTTAGATTTGTAACATCCCAAAAATCATGTTTCAAAAACTCATTCATTTCATCCTTGCATCATTCATTCATATAGGGTTTTTCTCAAAATCATTTAGAGGCAGAAGTTTGAGCTATGATTTCATGTGGGCAAATTGTCTCAATTGGCCACCACCCTTTGGGATTTGTTTGTCCATGACCTTGTTTGCTTGCCTCCATGGTTGGAAAGATTAGGAGTAGCATTTAAACCCAAGATTCCAAATTTAGAAATAGTTTCAAACCCCTATTTCAAATATTTGCAACTAGAGAAAATCTCTGTTTATTTTGAAACCCAAGCTTGTCTAAACCTTTGCAAGGTAACCAATAGGATATTTGATTGTTTATGAACCCACGTAACCTCGCAAAAATCCCCAGCAGTTTGAATTCAAAAGGATTTGAATTCATATCAAATTCTATTCAGAAAATGGAATTAGAAAAGAAAAGGCCTAAAGAAAAGAAAGGGCGAGCGGCGAGAATCTGCCCAGCAGCAAAACAAGCCCATGAGCCCACCCGGGATCTCCTTTTCCTTCTCACACCACGCCGCCCTCGTTTTCCTGCATCAGAGGCCGACCACGTCGCTACAGTGATGATGGCGGTAATGGCGCGTAAATGGGCATTTATCCTCGGCGCTTCTGCCGATTCCCGGCTATAAGATCCTCTCTCGCCTGATCTTTTTCCCCAAACACCTCACTCACTCCGCCACCAGTGTCCTCAATTAGCTTTGCCCCGCCGCAGAGAGCCTCCGACGATCGATTCGGTGAGTCGAGCTCCCTCGCCTCTCGTTCTTCTAATCTGACTCAGCATGTCTTGGCGCACCTCGACCTCACTAGTCCGTCTTTGTACGCTTCGTCCGGTTCCACTTGACACCGTGAGCACCGACGGCGACATCTACTCCGACGAGTTTTTCCGGAAGGTGCAGACCGCCTTTTCCGTTCACGCCACTACTTCGCTTTGACCGTGAATCTAACCGTGTCTCGCTTTGCCTTGGGGTGATCCACGCGGCGTCCACGACGACCACCCGACGCACCCGACGCCGCCATTTAACTCCGGTGAGCAATCGCAGCTGCGTTCGAGCGCCTTTGACCAACCGCAAGTACGACGAGCTTCGCCGTGACCTCCTGAGCCCGGTGAGCTACTCCTCTTTCTCCCTCTCCGTCTGCATCGTCGGCAACGCCATCGACCGACAGTTCCGCCGCCGGTAGCCGCTCCGCCGCCGCTTGGCCGAGAAATAGCCGTTAGATCAGATCGAGCGCTAGGATAGATCCACTTAACTCAAGCGGTATGCGATCCGAGCCGCTAGTTTTCATTTAGATCCTACGGTGTGGAGCTCGATCCAGCTTAATGCACGGGCGAATAAGAGCATGACGCTGGCTAAGTTAGATCTGAAAATAGATTTAAAACCAGAATTTGATCCAAATTCAAATGTTTATATCTTTTGAATCCCACGTTAGAATTTTGCAAACTTTATACCGTTGGATTCAGAAAAACAAGACCTTTCTGCCTATCCTTTTTGTTTAGCAAATAGTAACCATTAGATGTGCTTAAATTGCAGATACTTGTTTGAGGCCTTTTTGAATATAAGTTTAGTTTAGTATTTTATTTTTAGGGCTATTTAAGTTGCCTTGGCTATTTTGTGACTTGTTTAGTTTCTGTATTCATGCACTTGCTTGGTTGAGTTTTCAAAAATCATCACTTGGTAGATTCATGCATGCATGCATTCATAATATTTTTGTTTGTATATATTTGTGTGTAATTGTGTGCTATAACTTTGTGTGTAGATTTTGCTAGTGATTGTGATTGTGACGAGTGCTACTCTCCACACTACCATGGAAAGTGATATCTTCATGAATATTCCATACCTATATTTTATACTTGCATTAGATATATTTTGTTAGGACTTGCATGCTACTTTTGTCAATTGATGATGGGAAATCCTATTTAGAATAGAATGCTAGAATTGCTAGGAGAATTCCCTAAAGATAAGTTGCCATGCCATGCTTAGCCTAGCTACTAGAAAACAAGGGTGGTTTATATATTCACACTATGGAAAAATATTCTAAGTCTAAGGACTTGTTTTTATTTAACAAAACAACTAAGTTAATGAATCACCTGGGTGGAATGGAAAGAATGGGATATGTTGAGTGGTTACACAAGGCCAGGTACTGTGAACCTTGTGTATCTCACTTGTGGATGGCCACCCAGAACAAAGAGATTTGAGTTGTCAAATGTTGAGAAGCTTCAAGTGCAACCACTTGGTAATATGGGCTCTGCCATGATCTTAGGATCTGGAACTTAGTCTCTTGGACAGTGGGTGGTAGATGGGTTGATAGGTTGGAGCGTCCATTTGACTAAGGAAAGGCTACTGAAGGATCATGTCTTGGGAAACCAAGGCTTGTGGGGAAAGTGCACCACCTCTGCAGAGTGTAAAACCTAAGTACTTAGCCATGTCCCTGGTAAAGGACAATTTGAGCATCAAGACATGGAAACTTCAAGAATCTCATCACTCCAATTTCTGAATAAAACTTGTGGGTGAACAAGGGTTAAAGGATCTTCAGTCTTTGATTGGTAGATGCCCTGAGTGGATCTTCAGTCTTTGATTGGTAGATACCTTGGGATAGTCTTTGCCAAACAAAAATTTAGTATTTTCAAAAAAGTTAAGGAAAAATCTATTTTGAGCAATGCAAGCCTAAGCTCCACCAGCCAAATGCATATAGTATTATAGTCCACTTAAATATATACTAAGGTATCACTTGCCAATACTATTCCAAAGTATTGACCCTCTGTGGCTGTAACTTATGATGTTGCAGGTTACTCTGATGATGAATAGGAGTCATGAGTCTACACTCAACATGCTTGCCTGTGGCACATGAAGATGAAGACTTATGTTTATTTACATATTCCATAAACTCTTGTATTAGGACTTTTTCCATGAGTTGTAAAAGACTATGTTTTATCTCTGGAATGACTGTAATAAACGACCTTTGTATCTGTGTACTTCATCTTAAACTGTGGATGCTAGCATTGATCCAGGGACTAGCATTGCAATCACAGGGATCTTTTCCTTTAATAAGGAGGGATCTTACATTGCATGTGTGTTCTTTTTAATATCAACAACTAGAGTCATCGCATGTGTGTTCTGTTCACATACCACATATGGATCCACCAGTGTCATTGCATGTGTGTTCTTTTCACAATCGACCTATGGATCCACCAGTGTTATTGCATGTGTGCTCTTTTTACTAACGACAAGCAGAGTCATTGCATGTGTGTTCTCTTCAGAGACCACACATAGATCCACCAGTGTCATTTCATGTGTGTTATTTTTACTAACAACAACCAGAGTCATAGAAATGTGTGTTCTCTTTAGAGACCACACATGGATCCACCAGTGTCATTGCATGTGTGTTCTTTTCACATACCACATATGGATCCAATAGAGTCATTGAAATGTGTGTTCTCTTTAGAGACCACACATGGATCCACCAGTGTCATTGCATGTGTTTTCTTTTCACAATCCACCTATGGATCCACCAGTGTCATTGCATGTGTGCTCTTTTTACTAACAACAACCATAGTCATTGCATGTGTGTTCTCTTCAGAGACCATACATGGATCCACCAGTGTCATTGCATGTGTGTTCTTTTTACTAACACAACCAGAGTCATTGAAATGTGTGTTCTCTTCAGAGACCACACATGGATCCACCCGTGTCATTGCATGTGTGCTCTTTTCACAATCCACCTATGGATCCACCAGTGTCATTGCATGTGTGTTCTTTTTACTAACAACAACTAGAGTCATTGCATGTGTGTTCTTTTCCCATACCACATATGGATCGACTACTGTCATTGCATGTGTGCTCTTTTCACAATCCACCTAGGGATCCACCAGTGTCATTGCATGTGTGTTCTTTTTACTAACAACAACCAGAGTCATTGCATGCGTGTTCTTTTCACATACCACGTATGGATCCACCAGTGTCATTGCATGTGTATCCTTTTCAAATCCACCTATGGATCCACCAGTGTCATTGCATGTGTGCTCTTTTTACTAACAACAACCTAAGTCATTGCATGTTTGTTCTCTTTAGAGACCACACATGGATCCACCAGTGTCATTGCATGTGTGCTCTTTTTACTAACAAAACCAGAGTCATTGAAATGTGTGTTCTCTTCAGAGACCACACATGGATCCACCAGTGTCATTGCATATGTGGTCTCTGGATCCACCAGTGTCATTGCATGTGTGGTCTCTGGATCCACCAGTTTCATTGCATGTGTGTTCTTTTTACTAACAACAACCAGAGTCATTGGATGTGTGTTCTTTTCACATACCACATATGGATCCACCAGTGTCATTGCATGTGTGCTCTTTTCACAATCCACCTATGGATCCACCAGTGTTATTGCATGTGTGCTCTTTTTACTAACAACAAGCAGAGTCATTGCATGTGTGTTCTCTTCAGAGACCACACATGGATCCACCAGTGTCATTCCATGTGTGTTCTTTTTACTAACAACAACCAGAGTCATTGAAATGTGTGTTCTCTTTAGATACCACACATGGATCCACCAGTGTCATTGCATGTGTGTTCTTTTCACATACCACATATGGATCCAATAGTGTCATTGAAATGTGTGGTCTCTTCAGAGACCACACATGGATCCACCAGTGTCATTGCATGTGTTTTCTTTTCACAATCCACCTATGGATCCACCAGTGTCATTGCATGTGTGCTCTTTTTACTAACAACAACCAGAGTCATTGCATGTGTGTTCTCTTCAGAGACCATACATGGATCCACCAGTGTCATTGCATGTGTGTTCTTTTTACTAACACAACCAGAGTCATTGAAATGTGTGTTCTCTTCAGAGACCACACATGGATCCACCTGTGTCATTGCATGTGTGTCCTCTTTTCACAATCCACCTATGGATCCACCAGTGTCATTGCATGTGTGTTCTTTTTACTAACAACAACTAGAGTCATTGCATGTGTGTTCTTTTCCCATACCACATATGGATCCACTACTGTCATTGCACGTGTGCTCTTTTCACAATCCACCTATGGATCCACCAGTGTCATTGCATGTGTGTTCTTTTTATTAACAACAACCAGAGTCATTGCATGTGTGTTCTTTTCACATACCACGTATGGATCCACCAGTGTCATTGCATGTCTGTTCTTTTCAAAATCCACCTATGGATCCACCAGTGTCATTGCATATGTGCTCTTTTTACTAACAACAACCTAAGTCATTGCATGTTTGTTCTCTTTAGAGACCACACATGGATCCACCAGTGTCATTGCATGCGTGTTCTTTTTACTAACAACAACCAGAGTCATTGAAATGTGTGTTCTCTTCAGAGACCACACATGGAACACCAGTGTCATTGCATGTGTGTTCTTTTCACATACCACATATGCATCCACCAGTGTCATTGAAATGTGTGTTCTCTTCAAAGACCACACATGGATCCACCAGTGTCATTGCATGTGTGCTCTTTTCACAATTCACCTATGGATCCACCAGTATCATTGCACGTGTGCTATTTTTACTAACAACAACTAGAGTCATTGAAATGTGTGTTCTCTTCAGAGATCACACATGGATCCACTAGTGTCATTGAAATGTATGTTCTCTTCAGAGACCACACATGGATCCACCAGTGTCATTGCATGTGTGTTCTCTTCAGAGACCACACATGGATCCACCTGTGTCATTGCATGTGTGTTCTTTTTACTAACAACAACTGGAGTCATTGCATGTGTGTTTTTTTCACATACCACATATGGATCCACCAGTGTCATTGAATGTGTGTTCTTTTTACTAACAACAACCAGAGTCATTGCATGTGTGTTCTTTTCCCATACCACATATGGATCCACTACTGTCATTGCATGTGTGCTCTTTTCACAATCCACCTATGGATCCACCAGTGTCATTGCATGTGTGTTCTTTTTATTAACAACAACCAGAGTCATTGCATGTGTGTTCTTTTCACATACCACGTATGCATCCACCAGTGTCATTGCATGTCTGTTCTTTTCACAATCCACCTATGGATCCACCAGTGTCATTGCATGTGTGCTCTTTTTACTAACAACAACCTAAGTCATTGCATGTTTGTTCTCTTTAGAGACCACACATGGATCCACCAGTGTCATTACATGCGTGTTCTTTTTACTAACAACAACCAGAGTCATTGAAATGTGTGTTCTCTTCAGAGACCACACATGGAACACCAGTGTCATTGCATGTGTGTTCTTTTCACATACCACATATGCATCCACCAGTGTCATTGAAATGTGTGTTCTCTTCAAAGACCACACATGGATCCACCAGTGTCATTGCATGTGTGCTCTTTTCACAATCCACCTATGGATCCACCAGTATCATTGCACATGTGCTATTTTTACTAACAACAACTAGAGTCATTGAAATGTGTGTTCTCTTCAGAGATCACACATGGATCCACTAGTGTCATTGAAATGTATGTTCTCTTCAGAGACCACACATGGATCCACCAGTGTCATTGCATGTGTGTTCTCTTCAGAGACCACACATGGATCCACCTGTGTCATTGCATGTGTGTTCTTTTTACTAACAACAACTGGAGTCATTGCATGTGTGTTTTTTTCACATACCACATATGGATCCACCAGTGTCATTGAATGTGTGCTCTTTTCACAATCCACCTATGGATCCACCAGTGTCATTGCATGTGTGTTCTTTTTATAAACAACAACTAGAGTCATTGAAATGTGTGTTCTTTTCACATACCACATATGGATCCACCAGTGTCATTGCATGTGTGTTCTTTTCACAATCCACCTATGGATCCACCAGTGTCATTGCATGCGTGCTCTTTTTACTAACAACAACCAGAGTCATATCATGTGTGTTCTCTTCAAAGACCACACATGGATCCACCAGTGTCATTGCATGTGTGTTCTTTTTACTAACAACAACCAGAGTCATTGAAATGTGTGTTCGCTTCAGAGACCACACATGGATCCACCAGTGTCATTGCATGTGTGTGCTCTTTTCACAATCCACCTATGGATCCACCAGTGTCATTGCATGTGTGTTCTTTTTACTAACAACAACTGGAGTCATTGCATGTGTGTTCTTTTCACATACCACATATGGATTCACCAGTGTCATTGCATGTGTGTTCTTTTTACTAACAACAACTGGAGTCATTGCATGTGTGTTCTTTTCACATACCACATATGGATCCACCAGTGTCATTGCATGTGTGTTCTTTTCACAATCCACCTATGGATCCACCAGTGTCATTGCATGTGTGTTCTTTTTACTAACAACAACTAGAGTCATTGCATGTGTGTTCTTTTCGCATACCACATATGGATTCACTAGTGTCATTGCATGTGTGTTCTTTTTACTAACAACAACTGGAGTCATTGCATGTGTGTTCTTTTCACATACCACATATGGATTCACCAGTGTCATTGCATGTGTGTTCTTTTCACAATCCACCTATGGATCCACCAGTGTCAATGCATTTGTGCTCTTTTTACTAACAACAAACAGAGTCATTGCATGTGTGTTCTCTTCAGAGACCACACATGGATACACCAGTGTCATTGCATGTGTGTTCTTTTTACTAACAACAACCAGAGTCATTGAAATGTGTGTTGTCTTCAGAGACCACACATGGATCCTGATGTCATTGCATGTGTGTTCTTTTTACTAACAACAACTGGAGTCATTGCATGTGTGTTCTTTTCACATACCACAGATGGATCCACCAGTGTGATTGCATGTGTGGTCTTTTCAAATCCACATATGGATCCACTAGTGTCATTGCATGTGTGTTCTTTTTACTAACAACAACCAGAGTCATTGCATGTGTGTTCTTTTCACATACCACATATGGATCCACCAGTGTCATTGCATGTGTGTTCTTTTCATAATCCACCTATGGATCCACCAGTGTCATTGCATGTGTGCTCTTTTACTAACAACAAGCAGAGTCATTGCATGTGTGTTCTCTTTAGAGACCACACATGGATCCGCCAGTGTCATTGCATGTGTGTTCTTTTTACTAACAACAACGAGAGTCATTGAAATGTGTGTTCTCTTTAGAGATCACACATGGATCCACTAGTGTCATTGTATGTGTGTTCTTTTTACTAATAACAACTGGAGTCATTGCATATGTGTTCTTTTCACATACCACATATGGAACCACTAGTGTCATTGCATGTGTGCTCTTTTCACAATCCACCTATGGATCCACCAGTGTCATTGCATGTGTGTTCTTTTTACTAACAACAACCAGAGTCATTGCATGTGTGTTCTTTTCACATACCAAATATGGATCCACCAGTGTCATTGCATGTGTGTTCTTTTCACAATCCACCTATGGATCCACTAGTCTCATTGCATGTGTTCTCTTTTTACTAACAACAACCTGAGTCATTGCATGTTTGTTCTCTTTAGAGACCACACATGGATCCAGATGTCATTGCATGTGTGTTCTTTTTACTAACAACAACCAGAGTAATTGAAATGTGTGTTCTCTTTAGAGACCACACATGGATCCACCAGTGTCATTGCATGTGTGTTCTTTTCACATACCACATATGGATCCACCAGTGTCATTGAAATGTGTGTTCTCTTCAAAGACCACACATGGATCCACCAGTGTCATTGCATGTGTTTTCTTTTCACAATCCACCTATGGATCCACCAGTGTCATTGCATGTGTGCTCTTTTTACTAACACAACCAGAGTCATTGAAATGTGTGTTCTCTTCAGAGACCACACATGGATCCACCCGTGTCATTGCATGTGTGTGCTCTTTTCACAATCCACCTATGGATCCACCAGTGTCAATGCATGTGTGTTCTTTTTACTAACAACAACTAGATTCATTGCATGTGTGTTCTTTTCCCATACCACATATGGATCGACTATTGTCATTGCATGTCTGCTCTTTTCACAATCCACCTATGGATCCACCAGTGTCATTGCATGTGTGTTCTTTTTACTAACAACAACCAGAGTCATTGCATGTGTGTTCTTTTCACATACCACGTATGGATCCACCAGTGTCATTGCATGTGTGTTCTTTTCACAATCCACCTATGGATCCACCAGTGTCATTGCATGTGTGCTCTTTTTACTAACAACAACCTGAGTCATTGCATGTTTGTTCTCTTTAGAGACAACACATGGATCCACTAGTGTCATTGCATGTGTGCTCTTTTTACTAACAACAACCAGAGTCATTGAAATGTGTGTTCTCTTCAGAGACCACACATGGATCCACCAGTGTCGTTGCATGTGTGGTCTCTGGATCCACCAGTGCCATTGCATGTGTGTTCTTTTTACTAACAACAACTGGAGTCATTGCATGTGTGTTCCTTTCACATACCACATATGGATCCACCAGTGTCATTGCATGTGTGCTGTATTCACAATCCACCTATGGATCCACCAGTGTCATTGCATGTGTGTTCTTTTTACTAACAACAACCAGAGTCATTGGATGTCTGTTCTTTTCACATACCACATATGGATCCACCAGTGTGATTGCATGTGTGTTCTTTTCACAATCCACCTATGGATCCACCAGTGCTAATGCATGTGTGCTCTTTTTACTAACAACAAGAGAGTCATTGCATGTGTGTTCTGTTGAGAGACCACACATGGATCCACCAGTGTCATTGCATGTGTGTTCTTTTTACTAACAACAACCAGAGTCATTGAAATGTTTGTTCTCTTTAGAGACCACACATGGATCCACCAGTGTCATTGCATGTGTGTTCTTTTTACTAACAACAACCAGAGTAATTGAAATGTGTGTTCTCTTTAGAGACCACACATGGATCCTGATGTCATTGCATGTGTGTTCTTTTCACATACCACATATGGATCCACCAGTGTCATTGAAATGTGTGTTCTCTTCAAAGACCACACATGGATCCACCAATGTCATTGCATGTGTTTTCTTTTCACAATCCACCTATGGATCCACCAGTGTCATTGCATGTGTGCTCTTTTTACTAACACAACCAGAGTCATTGAAATGTGCGTTCTCTTCAGAGACCACACATGGATCCACCTATGTCATTGCATGTGTGTGCTCTTTTCACAATCCACCTATGGATCCACCAGTGTCATTGCATGTGTGTTCTTTTTACTAACAACAACAAGAGTCATTGCATGTGTGTTCTTTTCCCATACCACATATGGATCGACTACTGTCATTGGATGTCTGCTCTTTTCACAATCCACCTATGGATCCACCAGTGTCATTGCACGTGTGTTCTTTTTACTAACAACAACCAGAGTCATTGCATGTGTGTTCTTTTCACATACCACGTATGGATCCACCAGTGTCATTGCATGTGTGTTCTTTTCACAATCCACCTATGGATCCACCAGTCTCATTGCATGTGTGCTCTTTTTACTAACAACAACCTGAGTCATTGCATGTTTGTTCTCTTTAGAGACCACACATGGATCCATCAGTGTTATTGCATGTTGTTCTTTTTACTAACAACAACCAGAGTCATTGAAATGTGTGTTCGCTTCAGAGACCACACATGGATCCACCAGTGTCATTGCATGTGTGTGCTCTTTTCACAATCCACCTATGGATCCACCAGTGTCATTGCATGTGTGTTCTTTTTACTAACAACAACCAGAGTCATTGAAATGTGTGTTCTCATCAGAGACCACACATGGATCCACCAGTGTCATTGCATGTGTGTTCTTTTTACTAACAACACCTGGAGTCATTGCATGTGTGTTCTTTTCACATACCACATATGGATCCACCAGTGTCATTGCATGTGTGGTCTTTTCAAATCCACATATGGATCCACTAGTGTCATTCCATGTGTGTTCTTTTTACTAACAACAACCAGAGTCATTGCATGTGTGTTCTTTTCACATACCACATATGGATCCACCAGTGTCATTGCATGTGTGTTCTTTTCACAATCCACCTATGGATCCACCAGTGTCATTGCATGTGTGCTCTTTTACTAACAACAAGCAGAGTCATTGCATGTGTGTTCTCTTCAGAGACCACACATGGATCCACCAGTGTCATTGCATGTGTGTTCTTTTTACTAACAACAACCAGAGTCATTGAAATGTGTGTTCTCTTTAGAGACTACACATGGATCCACTAGTGTCATTGCATGTGTGTTCTTTTTACTAACAACAACTGGAGTCATTGCATATGTGTTCTTTTCACATACCACATATGGAACCACCAGTGTCATTGCATGTGTGCTCTTTTCACAATCCACCTATGGATCCACCAGTGTCATTGCATGTGTGTTCTTTTTACTAACAAGAACCAGAGTAATTGCATGTGTGTTCTTTTCATATACCACATATGGATCCACCAGTGTCATTGCATGTGTGTTCTTTTCACAATCCACCTATGGATCCACTAGTCTCATTGCATGTGTTCTCTTTTTACTAACAACAACCTGAGTCATTGCATGTTTGTTCTCTTAAGAGACCACACATGGATCCACCAGTGTCATTGCATGTGTGTTCTTTTTACTAACAACAACCAGAGTAATTGAAATGTGTGTTCTCTTTAGAGACCACACATGGATCCACCAGTGTCATTGCATGTGTGTTCTTTTCACATACCACATATGGATCCACCAGTGTCATTGAAATGTGTGTTCTCTTCAAAGACCACACATGGATCCACCAGTGTCATTGCATGTGTGCTCTTTTCACAATCCACCTATGGATCCACAAGTATCATTGCATGTGTGCTCTTTTTACTAACAACAACCAGAGTCATTGCATGTGTGTTCTCTTCAGAGACCACACATGGATCCACAAGTTTCATTGCATGTGTGTTCTTTTTTACTAACAACAACTAGAGTCATTGAGATGTGTGTTCTCTTCAGAGACCACACATGGATCCACCAGTGTCATTGCATGTGTGTTCTCTTCAGAGACCACACATGGATCCACCACAGTCAATCCATCTGTGTTCTTTTTACTAACAACAGGAGTCATTGCATGCGTTCTTTTCACATACCACATATGGATCCACCAGTGTCATTGCATGTGTGCTCTTTTCATAATGCATATATGGATCCACCAGTGTCATTGCATGTGTGTTCTTTTTAATATCAACAACTAGAGTCATCGCATGTGTGTTCTTTTCACATACCACATATGGATCCACCAGTGTCATTGCATGTGTGTTCTTTTCACAATCGACCTATGGATCCACCAGTGTTATTGCATGTGTGCTCTTTTTACTAACAACAAGCAGAGTCATTGCATGTGTGTTCTCTTCAGAGACCACACATAGATCCACCAGTGTCATTTCATGTGTGTTCTTTTTACTAACAACAACCAGAGTCATAGAAATGTGTGTTCTCTTTAGAGACCACACATGGATCCACCAGTGTCATTGCATGTGTGTTCTTTTCACATACCGCATATGGATCCAATAGAGTCATTGAAATGTGTGTTCTCTTTAGAGACCACACATGGATCCACCAGTGTCATTGCATGTGTTTTCTTTTCACAATCCACCTATGGATCCACCAGTGTCATTGCATGTGTGCTCTTTTTACTAACAACAACCACAGTCATTGCATGTGTGTTCTCTTCAGAGACCATACATGGATCCACCAGTGTCATTGCATGTGTGTTCTTTTTACTAACACAACCAGAGTCATTGAAATGTGTGTTCTCTTCAGAGACCACACATGGATCCACCCGTGTCATTGCATGTGTGTGCTCTTTTCACAATCCACCTATGGATCCACCGGTGTCATTGCATGTGTGTTCTTTTTACTAACAACAACTAGAGTCATTGCATGTGTGTTCTTTTCCCATACCACATATGGATCGACTACTGTCATTGCATGTGTGCTCTTTTCACAATCCACCTAGGGATCCACCAGTGTCATTGCATGTGTGTTCTTTTTACTAACAACAACCAGAGTCATTGCATGTGTGTTCTTTTCACATACCACGTATGGATCCACCAGTGTCATTGCATGTGTATTCTTTTCACAATCCACCTATGGATCCACCAGTGTCATTGCATGTGTGCTCTTTTTACTAACAACAACCTAAGTCATTGCATGTTTGTTCTCTTTAGAGACCACACATGGATCCACCAGTGTCATTGCATGTGTGCTCTTTTTACTAACAACAACCAGAGTCATTGAAATGTGTGTTCTCTTCAGAGACCACACATGGATCCACCAGTGTCATTGCATGTGTGGTCTCTGGATCCACCAGTGTTGTTGCATGTGTGGTCTCTGGATCCACCAGTGTCATTGCATGTGTGTTCTTTTTACTAACAACAACTGGAGTCATTGCATGTGTGTTCTTTTCACATACCACATATGGATCCACCAGTGTCATTGCATGTGTGATCTTTTCACAATCCACCTATGGATCCACCAGTGTCATTGCATGTGTGTTCTTTTTACTAACAACAACCAGAGTCATTGGATGTGTGTTCTTTTCACATACCACATATGGATCCACCAGTGTCATTGCATGTGTGCTCTTTTCACAATGCATATATGGATCCACCAGTGTCATTGCATGTGTGTTCTTTTTAATATCAACAACTAGAGTCATCGCATGTGTGTTCTTTTCACATACCACATATGGATCCACCAGTGTCATTGCATGTGTGTTCTTTTCACAATCGACCTATGGATCCACCAGTGTTATTGCATGTGTGCTCTTTTTACTAACAACAAGCAGAGTCATTGCATGTGTGTTCTCTTCAGAGACCACACATAGATCCACCAGTGTCATTTCATGTGTGTTCTTTTTACTAACAATAACCAGAGTCATAGAAATGTGTGTTCTCTTTAGAGACCACATATGGATCCACCAGTGTCATTGCATGTGTGTTCTTTTCACATACCACATATGGATCCAATAGAGTCATTGAAATGTGTTTTCTCATTAGAGACCACACATGGATCCACCAGTGTCATTGCATGTGTTTTCTTTTCACAATCCACCTATGGATCCACCAGTGTCATTGCATGTGTGCTCTTTTTACTAACAACAACCATAGTCATTGCATGTGTGTTCTCTTCAGAGACCATACATGGATCCACCAGTGTCATTGCATGTGTGTTCTTTTTACTAACACAACCAAAGTCATTGAAATGTGTGTTCTCTTCAGAGACCACACATGGATCCACCCGTGTCATTGCATGTGTGTGCTCTTTTCACAATCCACCTATGGTTACACCGGTGTCATTGCATGTGTGTTCTTTTTACTAACAACAACTAGAGTCATTGCATGTGTGTTCTTTTCCCATACCACATATGGATCGACTACTGTCATTGCATGTGTGCTCTTTTCACAATCCACCTAGGGATCCACCAGTGTCATTGCATGTGTGTTCTTTTTACTAACAACAACCAGAGTCATTGCATGTGTGTTCTTTTCACATACCACGTATGGATCCACCAGTGTCATTGCATGTGTATTCTTTTCACAATCCACCTATGGATCCACCAGTGTCATTGCATGTGTGCTCTTTTTACTAACAACAACCTAAGTCATTGCAAGTTTGTTCTCTTTAGAGACCACACATGGATCCAACAGTGTCATTACATGTGTGCTCTTTTTACTAACAACAACCAGAGTCATTGAAATGTGTGTTCTCTTCAGAGACCACACATGGATCCACCAGTGTCATTGCATGTGTGTTCTTTTTACTTGCATGTGTGCTCTTTTTACTAACAACAACCAGAGTCATTGCATGTGTGTTCTCTTCAGAGACCATACATGGATCCACCAGTGTCATTGCATGTGTGTTCTTTTTACTAACACAACCAGAGTCATTGAAATGTGTGTTCTATTCAGAGACCACACATGGATCCACCTGTGTCATTGCATGTGTGTCCTCTTTTCACAATCCACCTATGGATCCACCAGTGTCATTGCATGTGTGTTCTTTTTACTAACAACAACCAGAGTCATTGCATGTGTGTTCTTTTCCCATACCACATATGGATCCACTACTGTCATTGCACGTGTGCTCTTTTCACAATCCACCTATGGATCCACCAGTGTCATTGCATGTGTGTTCTTTTTATTAACAACAACCAGAGTCATTGCATGTGTGTTCTTTTCACATACCACGTATGGATCCACCAGTTTCATTGCATGTGTATTCTTTTCACAATCCACCTATGGATCCACCAGTGTCATTGCATGTGTGCTCTTTTTACTAACAACAACCTAAGTCATTGCATGTTTGTTCTCTTTAGAGACCACACATGGATCCACCAGTGTCATTGCATGTGTGCTCGTTTTACTAACAACAACCAGAGTCATTGAAATGTGTGTTCTCTTCAGAGACCACACATGGATCCACCAGTGTCATTGCATGTGTGGTCTCTGGATCCACCAGTGTTGTTGCATGTGTGGTCTCTGGATCCACCAGTGTCATTGCATGTGTGTTCTTTTTACTAACAACAACTGGAGTCATTGCATGTGTGTTCTTTTCACATACCACATATGGATCCACCAGTGTCATTGCATGTGTGATCTTTTCACAATCCACCTATGGATCCACCAGTGTCATTGCATGTGTGTTCTTTTTACTAACAACAACCAGAGTCATTGGATGTGTGTTCTTTTCACATACCACATATGGATCCACCAGTGTCATTGCATGTGTGCTCTTTTCACAATGCATATATGGATCCACCAGTGTCACTGCATGTGTGTTCTTTTTAATATCAACAACTAGAGTCATCGCATGTGTGTTCTTTTCACATACCACATATGGATCCACCAGTGTCATTGCATGTGTGTTCTTTTCACAATCGACCTATGGATCCACCTGTGTTATTGCATGTGTGCTCTTTTTACTAACAACAAGCAGAGTCATTGCATGTGTGTTCTCTTCAGAGACCACACATAGATCCACCAGTGTCATTCCATGTGTGTTCTTTTTACTAACAACAACCAGAGTCATAGAAATGTGTGTTCTCTTTAGAGACCACATATGGATCCACCAGTGTCATTGCATGTGTGTTCTTTTCACATACCACATATGGATCCAATAGAGTCATTGAAATGTGTTTTCTCATTAGAGACCACACATGGATCCACCAGTGTCATTGCATGTGTTTTCTTTTCACAATCCACCTATGGATCCACCAGTGTCATTGCATGTGTGCTCTTTTTACTAACAACAACCATAGTCATTGCATGTGTGTTCTCTTCAGAGACCATACATGGATCCACCAGTGTCATTGCATGTGTGTTCTTTTTACTAACACAACCAGAGTCATTGAAATGTGTGTTCTCTTCAGAGACCACACATGGATCCACCCGTGTCATTGCATGTGTGTGCTCTTTTCACAATCCACCTATGGATACACCGGTGTCATTGCATGTGTGTTCTTTTTACTAACAACAACTAGAGTCATTGCATGTGTGTTCTTTTCCCATACCACATATGGATCGACTACTGTCATTGCTGTAGGGGTTCGTAGCATGGAAAACAAAAATTTTCTATCGCATACAAACAAACAAGCCAAGATCTATCTACTAGATTGCAGCAACGAGTCGATGGAATAACTCACCCTCGAAGATTCCAAAGTGTTTAACGAGAGCAGATTCTCGTGGGTGATGTAGTCAGATTTCTTCCGATCTCAAGATCGCGTAGACGATCCTTCCGGCCGCGTTCAAGAGCGCCCCGCAGTTGGTCACATCGGTACTGACGAAGACCTTCCTCTCCTTGTTCCAGCAAAATGGAGGTTGTAGCACTCTCTCGCGATTCCGCAAAGACAACGGCAGTACCGGGAGGTAGAGGGAGATCCCGCAGGCTTCGCCTTTAAGCCAAGTAGTATGGTGGAGCTTATGAGAGAGGCTATTAGTGGTCTAGTAATTAGACACACCAATTAGAGGGCTCTAAACCAATTAGAAGGCTCTAAACCGAAACAGCTCTAAACCGGGGTCTAGATCTAGTTTCTAGTTTAGAGGATAGGAACTTGTGTGTCTAGAGGAGGGGGCCTTGGCCTTGCTTTTATAGGTGGGAGGGCTGGCCGGCCAAGGGGAGGGGAGTCCCTCCCCAACTCGGCTTGGTGGGCGCCGGCTTGGGGAGGAGGACTCCTCCCCCAACTCGGCCTCCACCTCCTCCTCTTTTCCCACTTTCCAAAATTGGCGCTTGACTTTCAAATTAGCCGTTTGACTTTTCAATTTAGGAATTAAATAAACCCTTTATTTTGGACAGCGAGAACACCTAGCACATGATGCAATCATTCCAACTTGCAATGACACATTCATGTACCCCTTCCCCCTCCGGAGTGCCGGACATTCCGGGACCTTCTAGAATGTTCCCGATGAAAACACCGGAACCATTCCCCAACTCCGAAATGGGACTTTCCTTATATGAATCTTATTCTCCGGACCATTCCGGATCACCTCGTGATATCCCGGATCCCATCCGAGACTCCGAACAACATTCGGTCTCTTTCATAATACCATAACTACTCAAACAACGTCAATCTTAAGTGTGTCTCCCTACGGTTCGTGAATTATGCGACATGATCGAGACACTTCTAACAATAACCAATAGAGGAATCTGGAAATTCATATGGCTCCCACATATTTCTACGATTATTACTTGCATCGAATGAACCACTTACATACGATACCAATTTCCCTTTGTCTCACGATATGTTACTTATCCGAGGTTATGATCGCTTGTATCTCCGCATACTTAGTTCAACCTCACATCGATAAGTACTCTTTTCTCGCTCCGTGATATGTGATCCCTTGTGACCAAGTCACATGCTTGCAAGCTAATTGGATGACATTTCACCGAGAGGGCCCAGAGAATATCTATCCGTCATGTGGATGGACAAATCCCACTCTTGATCCATGTGTTTCAACCAATACTTTCCGAACACCCAATGCCACTTTTATAGCCACCTGTACGGTGTGGTGTTTGATGACATCAAAGCATCCATCCAAGAAAAGGCAATATGCATGATCTCATGGTCAAGGAATTAGGTTACTATGTATCGTAAAGCATATAGCAATTGAACTATTGAAATGACTTGATCTTTATGCTACGCTTGTCTATAGGAGTATGTCCACCATATCATTCTCCTAATGATATGATCTTGTTGTTGATAACATCTCAATGTTCATGATAGAGAAACCACAATCATCAATCAACCAACAAGCTAGTGAAGTATAGAGGCTATACTAGGGACTTCAAATTAAGTTTACAAATCACACAAGTATTAATGGTTTCCTTGTTAATACTATTATAGCATGAATGTAAACATTTATCATAAACACAAAGATATATAATAATAACTACATTTATTATTACCTCTAGGGCATATCTCCAACAGTCTCCCACTTGCACTAGAGTCATCTAATCTAGATTACATGGTAATATACCGAACACCCATGGCAGTTTGTTGGTCATGTTTTGCCCTCGGAGAGGTTTAGTCAACGGATCCGCCACATTCAGATCTGTGTGTACTTTGCAAATCTTTATATCCCCATCCCGGATATGTTCTCGAATAGCGTGAAAACGCAGCTTGATATGCTTCACCTTCTTGTGTGACCTTGGTTCTTGCGATTGGCTATGGCGCCCATGTTATCACAAAGAGATAGACATTGGGTCCAGCAGACTAGGAACCACACCCAGCTCGTAATGAACTCTTTCATCCATATCGCTTCTTGTGAAGCCTCCGGCGACCATGTATTCCGATTCAGTTGAAGATCTCGCCACAACGCTTTGCTTTTGCACTCCTCCAATAACTGCTGCACCATTCAAAATAAATACGTATCCAGATTGTGATTTAGAATCATCCGGATCGATGTTCCAACTAGCATCGGTGTAACCATTAACAACGAGCTGTTCATCACCTCCATAAGAAAGAACCATATCCTTAGTTCTTCTCAAGTACTTAAGGATGTTTTTGATCACGTCCAATGATCCACTCGATCACTTTGATATCTGCTATTTAGACTAACTGATTATGCGTTGTGGGGTCTTGTACATAGCATGGCATACATTAGAGATCCTATGGGTGTGGAATTGGGAGTCTTACTCATGTTTTCTCTATCTTGTGCGGTTGTCGGACTTTGAGTTTTAGTCAAGGTCATATTAGCAACATGGGCAAGAACCCTTTCTTGCTATCTTCCATTCCAAACCTCTTTAGAACTTTGTCCAAATATGTACTTTGTGACAATGATATTTGCTTCGATCTATCTCTATAAATCTTTATGCCTAATATGTAAGTCTGCTTCGCCAAGATCCTTCATTGAAAAACTATTATTCAAATATTCCTTGACACTATTAAGAAGGTCTACATCATTCCCAATCAACAATATGTCATCCACATACAGTATTAAGAATGCTACAGAGCTCCCACTCACTTTCTTGTAAATACAAGCTTCTCCATAAGTTTGTATAAAACCAAAACTTTTGATTACCTTATCAAAACGTTGATTCCAACTTCGGATGCTTGCTTCAATCCATAGATGGACCGCTGAAGTTTGCATACCTTGTTAGCATCTTTAGGATCGACAAAACCTTTGGGTTGCATCATATACAACTCTTCATCAATGTCTCCATTGAGGAATGCTGTTTTGACATCCATCTGCCATATCTCATAATCATAATATGCAGCGATTGCTAACATAATCCTCACAGACTTTAGCTTCGCATCGTGAGAAAGTCTCATCGTAGTCAACTCCTTGAATTTGTCGAAACCCTTTGCACAAGTCGAGCTTTATAGATGAACATTACCATCGGCATCTGCTTTCTTCTTGAAAATCCATTTGTTCTCGACAGCCTTTACGGCCATCCGTAAGTCCACCAAAGTCCATACTTGGTTTTCGACATGGATCCAATCTCGGATTTCATGGCTTCTTGCCATTTATTGAATCTGGGCTCATCATTGCTTCCTCATATGTCTCGGGTCATCGGTGTTGTCCACCAACATGACATTCATAACGGAATCATACCAACTGGAGTGGTACGATTTCTCGTTGATCTCCGAGGCTCTGTAGTAACTTCAACCGAAGTTTCATGATCACTATCATTAGCTTCCCCTCTTATTGGTGCAGGCACCACAGGAACTTCTTCCGGTGCTGCGCTACTCGCAATTTCGAGAGAAGGTTCGACAACCTCCGAGTTCTACTTTCCTTCCAAATCACTTCTTTCGAGAGAAATTCCTTCTAGAAAGGATCCATTCTTAGCAACGAAGATTTTGCCTTCGATCTATGATAGAAGGTATACCCAATAGTTTCCTTTGGGTATCCTATGAAGACGCATTTTTCCGCTTTGGGTTCAAGCTTGTCCCTGTAACTTCTTTACATAGGCTTCGATCCCCAAACTTTAAGGACAATTTAGGTTTCTTCCCAAACCATAATTCATACGTGTCGTTTCAACGGATTTAGACGGTGCCCTATTTAAAGTGAATGCGGCTTTCTAATGCATAACCCCAAAATGATAGTGGCAACTGTAAGTGACATCATAGAACGAACCATATCTAAGAGAGTTCGACACGACGCTCGACACACCATTACTGTGGTGTTCGGCATGTGTCAATCGCAAAAGTATTCCACATTTCTTTAAATGCTAGCCAAACTCGTAATTAGATATTCACCTCCACGATCGTAACGTAGAAATTTAATCTTCTTGTTACGTTGATTCTCACCTCACTTTGAAACTCCTTAAACTTCTCGAAAGTTTCGGATTTATGTTTCATGAAATAGATATACCCATATCTACTTAAGTCATCCGTGAAGGTAAGAACATAACGATAACCATCACATGATGCTACACTCATTGGACCACACACATCGGTATGTATGATTTCCAATAAGTTCGCTCCATCATACCGTAAAATGGAGTCTTAGTCATTTTACCCATCGACATGCTTCGCATCTTTCAAGTGATTCAAAATCAAGTGATTCAAGAAGTCCATCGAATGGAGTTTCTTCACACGCTTCACTCCAATGTGACCAAGACGACAGCGATACACATATAGGTCGAGTTATCGCTTGATTTCAATCGTTTAGCTTCAATGTTATTAATATGTGTATCCACTATCGAGATTCAATATGAATAGACCATCTATCAAAGGTGCATGTGCATAAAACATATTACTCATATAAATCGAACAACCATTATTCTCGGATTTAAACAAGTAACCGCCTCGCAATAAACAAGATCCCGATATAATGTTCATGCTTAACGCAGCACCAAATAACAATTATTTAAGTATAAAACTAATCCCGATGGTAGATGAAGAGGTAGTGTCACCGCGATCACATCAACCTTTGATCCGCTTCCCACGCGCATCGTCACCTCGCTCTTCACTAGCTTCCGCTTATTCGTAGCTCTGCTTCGAGTTACAAATATGAGCAACCGAACCAAGATCAAATACCCAGCACTACTACGAGTACTAGTGAGATACACATCAATAACATGTATATCGATATACCTTTCTTTTTGATGTTGCCGTTCTTCAAATCTGCCAAGTACCTTTGGGCAATTCCGCTCAAAGGACCTTCTCCCTTGCAAAGAAAGCACTCAAGATCGTGCTTAGGTCCAGCCTTGGTCTTCTTCACGTCGGTATGGTAACTTTCTTACCACCCTTCTTGAAGTGTCCCTTCCGCTTAGACTTGCCTTTCTTGAATTTGGTGGTCTTATTGACCATCAACACTTGGTGCTCTTTCTTGATCTCCACTTCGCAGATTTTAACATGGCAAATAGTTCGCAACTCTTGTTCATGTTCGCATGTTGTAGTTCATCACAAAGTTCTTGTAACTTGGTGGTAGTGATTGGAGGATACGGTAAACCCCAAAGTATTAGGAATCACTATACCCAAACTTTGAAGTTTATTTTATGCGTCTGCATATCTTAAGCACATGCTCACCGACGGAGCTACCCTCTTCCATCTTGCGCTTAAAGAACTTTTCGTAAGCTTCATAACTTTCAATTGCCGCATGAGTCTCAAAGATAAATTTTAGATACTCTACAATATCAAATGGATCTGACTCTTCAAACCTTTTCTCAAGTCTGATTCTAAACCATACAAGATAGCACATCGAACTATGGAGTATCGATTCTTCCGAGGTAAACATTTTTTACTTCATCGGTATCACGCAGTGGGTCACCTAGCGTGCATCCAGCACATAGGTCAAATTACCAGTGGAGGACAATCTCAAATTATGGAACCAATCCGCCAAGTTGCTTCCATTGTTTTTCAACTTTTCTTTCTCTAGGAACGCATTAAAATTGATGGTAATGCCATTGATCTACAACATATTTGCAATAGTTTAGACTAAGTTTATGACAAATTGAGTTCAAATTAATTAATGAAATTAAACTAGGTGAACTCCCACCAAAACAACATCCTCACATTGTTTTAGTGATCACATCGAACCAAATCCACTACATCAACACCGATCATCACGAGAGTTGATATAGTTTCAATGGCGAACAATCATCATGTTCATCATATCTACTATATGATTCATGCTTTGCCTTCGGCATCCGTGTTCGAGGCCATGTCTCAGACATGCTAGGCTCCAAGACAAACCTTAGCTTCCGTGATAAGCAAATCTGGCTTGCTTACGTTGTAGTCACGCTGGAATCAAAGACACCCGATCATCACGTGGTGCTTCAAGCAAAGAAGCTTTGGCAACGTGCATACTAAGGGTGAACACTTTAGAACTTGAAATTTATGTATGAGGGATCATCTTATAATGCTACCGCTGCCTACTAAGCAATACAAGATGCATAAAAGGATTAACATCACATGCAATTCATAATATGTGATATGATATGGCCTTTCTTCTTTGTGCTTCCGATCTCCATCTTCAAGCACGAACATGATCTCCATCATCACCGCAGATAGCATCAAGGTCAATGACGCTTCTTCATGGTTGTCGCCCACCAGCTTCAACTATTACAACTATTTTGAATAGACACGCAGGTCTTAATGTAATTAAAGACAACCATATGGCTCCCGCCGGCCAACTTACAATAAGGAACATTGCATACATCAAATATAATCACAATCATGGCCATATCACATCATCAGACACCCCGCAAAACAAAGTTAGACGCCTCTACTTTCTTTGCATATTTTACGTGGTTTGGGGCTTTCAATAAGTGTCGTTCTAACTC
This sequence comes from Avena insularis, assembly GCA_023614405.1. Lineage (NCBI taxonomy): Eukaryota > Viridiplantae > Streptophyta > Magnoliopsida > Poales > Poaceae > Avena > Avena insularis. The sequence continues at coordinate 83,358 of JAJUPC010000480.1, read as the reverse complement.
ACGAACAAGAACCACAACATTGATACTAGCATTGTTGATCACCCGTTGTAAATTGGATCTTTACTATGCTAGGAGAAACAGCACCAGAAGCCACTTATGCAATACGAAGTTGCATGTTAAGCGTGGAGCAAGTCTCATGAACGATGTCATGTAAGGTTAGTCCGGCCGCTTCATCCCAACATACCGCAAGATGCAAAGTACACAAAAGCAATCTACAATAAAGCATCAACGCCCACAATGATCATTGTGTTCTACTCTGGCAACAGATCTACATATAGACACGGCTCGATACATCAGAGGGGTTCGTAGCATGGAAAACAAAAATTTTCTATCGCATACAAACAAACAAGCCAAGATCTATCTACTAGATTGCAGCAACGAGTCGATGGAATAACTCACCCTCAAGATTCCAAAGTGTTTAACGAGAGCAGATTCTCGTGGGTGATGTAGTCGCATTTTCCGATCTCAAGATCACAGAGACGATCCTTCCGGCTGCCTCAAGAGCGCCCCTGCAGTTGGTCACACGCCTGCACATTGACGTAAGACCTTCCTCTCCCTTGTTCCAAAGAAAGCGGAGGTTGTAGCACTCTCTCGCGATTCCGAAGACAACGGCAGGTACCGGAGGTAGAGGGGAGATCCTGCAGGCTTCGCCTTAAGCCAAATTGAGTATGGTGGAGCTTATGAGAGAGGCTATTAGTGGTCTAGTAATTAGACACACCAATTAGAGGGCTCTAAACCATTAGAAGGTTCTAAACCAAAACAGCTCTAAACCGGGTCTAGATCTAGTTTCTAGTTTAGAGGATAGGAACTTGTGTGTCTAGAGGAGGTTCCTTGGCCTTGCTTTTATAGGTGGGAGGGCTGGCCGGCCAAGGGGAGGGGAGTCCCTCCCCAACTCGGCTTGGTGGGCGCCGGCTTGGGGAGGAGGACTCCTCCCCCAACTCGGCCTCCACCTCCTCCTCTTTTCCCACTTTCCAAAATTGGCGCTTGACTTTCAAATTAGCCGCTTGACTTTTCCAATTTAGGAATTAAATAAACCCTTTATTTTGGACAGCGAGAACACCTAGCACATGATGCAATCATTCCAACTTGCAATGACACATTCATGTACCCCTTCCCCCTCCGGAGTGCCGGACATTCCGGGACCTTCTAGAATGTTCCCGATGAAAACACCGGAACCATTCCCCAACTCAAATGGGACTTTCCTTATATGAATCTTATTCTCCTGACCATTCCGGATCACCTCGTGATATCCCGGATCCCATCCGAGACCGAACAACATTCGGTCTCTTTCTCATAATACCATAACTACTCAAACAACGTCAATCCTTATGTGTCTCCCTACGGTTCGTGGAATTATGCGACATGATCGAGACACTTCTCAACAATAACCAATAGAGGAATCTGGAAATTCATATGGCTCTACATATTTCTACGACATTACTTTGATCGAATGAACCACTTACATACGATACCAATTTCCCTTTGTCTCACGATATGTTACTTATCCGAGGTTATGATCGTCGGTATCTCCGCATACTTAGTTCAACCTCACATCGATAAGTACTCTTTTCTCGCTCCGTGATATGTGATCCCTTGTGACCAAGTCACATGCTTGCAAGCTAATTGGATGACATTTCACCGAGAGGGCCCAGAGAATATCCGTCTGGTCATGTGGATGGACAAATCCCATTCTTGATCCATGTGTTTCAACCAATACTTTCCAACACCCAATGCCACTTTATAGCCACACCGTTACGGTGGTGTTTGATGACATCAAAGCATCCATCCAGTAAAGGCAATATGCATGATCTCATGGTCGAAGGAATTAGGTTACTATGTATCAGAAAGCATATAGCAATTGAACTATTGAAATGACTTGATCTTTATGCTACGCTTGTCTATAGGAGTATGTCCACCATATCATTCTCCTAATGATATGATCTTGTTGTTGATAACATCTCAATGTTCATGATAGAGAAACCACAATCATCAATCAACCAACAAGCTAGTGAAGTATAGAGGCTATACTAGGGACTTCAAATTAAGTTTACAAATCACACAAGTATTAATGGTTTCCTTGTTAATACTATTATAGCATGAATGTAAACATTTATCATAAACACAAAGATATATAATAATAACTACATTTATTATTACCTCTAGGGCATATCTCCAACAATTGCATGTGTGCTCTTTTCACAATCCACCTAGGGATCCACCAGTGTCATTGCATGTGTGTTCTTTTTACTAACAACAACCAGAGTCATTGCATGTGTGTTCTCTTCAGAGACCACACATGGAAATGTCATTGCATGTGTGTTCTTTTCACATACCACATATGCATCCACCAGTGTCATTGAAATGTGTGTTCTCTTCAAAGACCACACATGGATCCACCAGTGTCATTGCATGTGTGCTCTTTTCACAATTCACCTATGGATCCACCAGTATCATTGCACGTGTGCTATTTTTACTAACAACAACTAGAGTCATTGAAATGTGTGTTCTCTTCAGAGATCACACATGGATCCACTAGTGTCATTGAAATGTATGTTCTCTTCAGAGACCACACATGGATGCACCAGTGTCATTGCATGTGTGTTCTCTTCAGAGACCACACATGGATCCACCTGTGTCATTGCATGTGTGTTCTTTTTACTAACAACAACTGGAGTTATTGCATGTGTGCTTTTTTCACATACCACATATGGATCCACCAGTGTCATTGAATGTGTGCTCTTTTCACAATCCACCTATGGATCCACCAGTGTCATTGCATGTGTGTTCTTTTTATAAACAACAACTAGAGTCATTGAAATGTGTGTTCTTTTCACATACCACATATGGATCCACCAGTGTCATTGCATGTGTGTTCTTTTCACAATCCACCTATGGATCCACCAGTGTCATTGCATGCGTGCTCTTTTTACTAACAACAACCAGAGTCATATCATGTGTGTTCTCTTCAAAGACCACACATGGATCCACCAGTGTCATTGCATGTGTGTTCTTTTTACTAACAACAACCAGAGTCATGGAAATGTGTGTTCGCTTCAGAGACCACACATGGATCCACCAGTGTCATTGCATGTGTGTGCTCTTTTCACAATCCACCTATGGATCCACCATTGTCATTGCATGTGTGTTCTTTTTACTAACAACAACTGGAGTCATTGCATGTGTGTTCTTTTCACATACCACATATGGATTCACCAGTGTCATTGCATGTGTGTTCTTTTTACTAACAACAACTAGAGTCATTGCATGTGTGTTCTTTTCACATACCACATATGGATCCACCAGTGTCATTTCATGTGTGTTCTTTTCACAATCCACCTATGGATCCACCAGTGTCATTGCATGTGTGTTCTTTTTACTAACAACAACTAGAGTCATTGCATGTGTGTTCTTTTCGCATACCACATATGGATTCACTAGTGTCATTGCATGTGTGTTCTTTTTACTAACAACAACTGGAGTCATTGCATGTGTGTTCTTTTCACATACCACATATGGATCCACCAGTGTCATTGCATGTGTGTTCTTTTCACAATCCACCTATGGATCCACCAGTGTCATTGCATTTGTGCTCTTTTTACTAACAACAACCAGAGTCATTGCATGTGTGTTCTCTTCAGAGACCACACATGGATACACCAGTGTCATTGCATGTGTGTTCTTTTTACTAACAACAACCAGAGTCATTGAAATGTGTGTTCTCTTCAGAGACCACACATGGATCCACCAGTGTCATTGCATGTGTGTTCTTTTTACTAACAACAACTGGAGTCATTGCATGTGTGTTCTTGTCACATACCACATATGGATCCACCAGTGTGATTGCATGTGTGGTCTTTTCAAATCCACATATGGATCCACTAGTGTCATTGCATGTGTGTTCTTTTTACTAACAACAACCAGAGTCATTGCATGTGTGTTCTTTTCACATACCACATATGGATCCACCAGTGTCATTGCATGTGTGCTCTTTTCATAATCCACCTATGGATCCACCAGTGTCATTGCATGTGTGCTCTTTTACTAACAACAAGCAGAGTCATTGCATGTGTGTTCTCTTTAGAGACCACACATGGATCCGCCAGTGTCATTGCATGTGTGTTCTTTTTACTAACAACAACCAGAGTCATTGAAATGTGTGTTCTCTTTAGAGACCACACATGGATCCACTAGTGTCATTGCATGTGTGTTCTTTTTACTAAAAACAACTGGAGTCATTGCATATGTGTTCTTTTCACATACCACATATGGAACCACTAGTGTCATTGCATGTGTGCTCTTTTCACAATCCACCTATGGATCCACCAGTGTCATTGCATGTGTGTTCTTTTTACTAACAACAACCAGAGTCATTGCATGTGTGTTCTTTTCACATACCAAATATGGATCCACCAGTGTCATTGCATGTGTGTGCTCTTTTCACAATCCACCTATGGATCCACCATTGTCATTGCATGTGTGTTCTTTTTACTAACAACAACTGGAGTCATTGCATGTGTGTTCTTTTCACATACCACATATGGATTCACCAGTGTCATTGCATGTGTGTTCTTTTTACTAACAACAACTAGAGTCATTGCATGTGTGTTCTTTTCACATACCACATATGGATCCACCAGTGTCATTTCATGTGTGTTCTTTTCACAATCCACCTATGGATCCACCAGTGTCATTGCATGTGTGTTCTTTTTACTAACAACAACTAGAGTCATTGCATGTGTGTTCTTTTCGCATACCACATATGGATTCACTAGTGTCATTGCATGTGTGTTGTTTTTACTAACAACAACTGGAGTCATTGCATGTGTGTTCTTTTCACATACCACATATGGATCCACCAGTGTCATTGCATGTGTGTTCTTTTCACAATCCACCTATGGATCCACCAGTGTCATTGCATTTGTGCTCTTTTTACTAACAACAACCAGAGTCATTGCATGTGTGTTCTCTTCAGAGACCACACATGGATACACCAGTGTCATTGCATGTGTGTTCTTTTTACTAACAACAACCAGAGTCATTGAAATGTGTGTTCTCTTTAGAGACCACACATGGATCCACTAGTGTCATTGCATGTGTGTTCTTTTTACTAAAAACAACTGGAGTCATTGCATATGTGTTCTTTTCACATACCACATATGGAACCACTAGTGTCATTGCATGTGTGCTCTTTTCACAATCCACCTATGGATCCACCAGTGTCATTGCATGTGTGTTCTTTTTACTAACAACAACCAGAGTCATTGCATGTGTGTTCTTTTCACATACCAAATATGGATCCACCAGTGTCATTGCATGTGTGTGCTCTTTTCACAATCCACCTATGGATCCACCATTGTCATTGCATGTGTGTTCTTTTTACTAACAACAACTGGAGTCATTGCATGTGTGTTCTTTTCACATACCACATATGGATTCACCAGTGTCATTGCATGTGTGTTCTTTTTACTAACAACAACTAGAGTCATTGCATGTGTGTTCTTTTCACATACCACATATGGATCCACCAGTGTCATTTCATGTGTGTTCTTTTCACAATCCACCTATGGATCCACCAGTGTCATTGCATGTGTGTTCTTTTTACTAACAACAACTAGAGTCATTGCATGTGTGTTCTTTTCGCATACCACATATGGATTCACTAGTGTCATTGCATGTGTGTTGTTTTTACTAACAACAACTGGAGTCATTGCATGTGTGTTCTTTTCACATACCACATATGGATCCACCAGTGTCATTGCATGTGTGTTCTTTTCACAATCCACCTATGGATCCACCAGTGTCATTGCATTTGTGCTCTTTTTACTAACAACTAGAGTCATTGCATGTGTGTTCTCTTCAGAGACCACACATGGATACACCAGTGTCATTGCATGTGTGTTCTTTTTACTAACAACAACCAGAGTCATTGAAATGTGTGTTCTCTTCAGAGACCACACATGGATCCACCAGTGTCATTGCATGTGTGTTCTTTTTACTAACAACAACTGGAGTCATTGCATGTGTGTTCTTGTCACATACCACATATGGATCCACCAGTGTGATTGCATGTGTGGTCTTTTCAAATCCACATATGGATCCACTAGTGTCATTGCATGTGTGTTCTTTTTACTAACAACAACCAGAGTCATTGCATGTGTGTTCTTTTCACATACCACATATGGATCCACCAGTGTCATTGCATGTGTGCTCTTTTCATAATCCACCTATGGATCCACCAGTGTCATTGCATGTGTGCTCTTTTACTAACAACAAGCAGAGTCATTGCATGTGTGTTCTCTTTAGAGACCACACATGGATCCGCCAGTGTCATTGCATGTGTGTTCTTTTTACTAACAACAACCAGAGTCATTGAAATGTGTGTTCTCTTTAGAGACCACACATGGATCCACTAGTGTCATTGCATGTGTGTTCTTTTTACTAAAAACAACTGGAGTCATTGCATATGTGTTCTTTTCACATACCACATATGGAACCACTAGTGTCATTGCATGTGTGCTCTTTTCACAATCCACCTATGGATCCACCAGTGTCATTGCATGTGTGTTCTTTTTACTAACAACAACCAGAGTCATTGCATGTGTGTTCTTTTCACATACCAAATATGGATCCACCAGTGTCATTGCATGTGTGTTCTTTTCACAATCCACCTATGGATCCACTAGTCTCATTGCTTGTGTTCTCTTTTTACTAACAACAACCTGAGTCATTGCATGTTAGTTCTCTTTAGAGACCACACATGGATCCACCAGTGTCATTGCATGTGTGTTCTTTTTACTAACAACAACCAGAGTAATTGAAATGTGTGTTCTCTTTAGAGACCACACATGGATCCACCAGTGTCATTGCATGTGTGTTCTTTTCACATACCACATATGGATCCACCAGTGTCATTGAAATGTGTGTTCTCTTCAAAGACCACACATGGATCCACCAGTGTCATTGCATGTGCTTTCTTTTCACGATCCACCTATGGATCCACAGGTGTCAATGCATGTGTGCTCTTTTTACTAACACAACCAGAGTCATTGAAATGTGTGTTCTCTTCAGAGACCACACATGGATCCACCTATGTCATTGCATGTGTGTGCTCTTTTCACAATCCACCTATGGATCCACCAGTGTCAATGCATGTGTGTTCTTTTTACTAACAACAACTAGAGTCATTGCATGTGTGTTCTTTTCCCATACCACATATGGATCGACTATTGTCATTGCATGTCTGCTCTTTTCACAATCCACCTATGGATCCACCAGTGTCATTGCATGTGTGTTCTTTTTACTAACAACAACCAGAGTCATTGCATGTGTGTTCTTTTCACATACCACGTATGGATCCACCAGTGTCATTGCATGTGTGTTCTTTTCACAATCCACCTATGGATCCACCAGTGTCATTGCATGTGTGCTCTTTTTACTAACAACAACCTGAGTCATTGCATGTTTGTTCTCTTTAGAGACCACACATGGATCCACTAGTGTCATTGCATGTGTGCTCTTTTTACTAACAACAACCAGAGTCATTGAAATGTGTGTTCTCTTCAGAGACCACACATGGATCCACCAGTGTCATTGCATGTGTGGTCTCTGGATCCACCAGTGCCATTGCATGTGTGTTCTTTTTACTAACAACAACTGGAGTCATTGCATGTGTGTTCTTTTCACATACCACATATGGATCCACCAGTGTCATTGCATGTGTGCTCTTTTCACAATCCACCTATGGATCCACCAGTGTCATTGCATGTGTGTTGTTTTTACTAACAACAACCAGAGTCATTGGATGTCTGTTCTTTTCACATACCACATATGGATCCACAAGTGTCATTGCATGTGTGTTCTTTTCACAATCCACCTATGGATCCACTAGTGCTATTGCATGTGTGCTCTTTTTACTAACAACAAGAGAGTCATTGCATGTGTGTTCTCTTGAGAGACCACACATGGATCCACCAGTGTCATTGCATGTGTGTTCTTTTTACTAACAACAACCAGAGTCATTGAAATGTGTGTTCTCTTTAGATACCACACATGGATCCACCAGTGTCATTGCATGTGTGTTCTTTTCACATACCACATATGGATCCAACAGAGTCATTGAAATGTGTGTTCTCTTCAGAGACCACACATGGATCCACCAGTGTCATTGCATGTGTTTTATTTTCACAGTCCACCTATGGATCCACCAGTGTCATTGCATGTGTGCTCTTTTTACTAACAACAACCAAAGTCATTGCATGTATGTTCTCTTCAGAGACCATACATGGATCCACCAGTGTCATTGCATGTGTGTTCTTTTTACTAACACAACCAGAGTCATTGAAATGTGTGTTCTCTTCAGAGACCACACATGGATCCACCTGTGTCATTGCATGTGTGTCCTCTTTTCTCAATCCATCTGTGGATCCACCAGTGTCATTGCATGTGTGTCCTCTTTTCTCAGTCCACCTATGGATCCACATGTGTCATTGCATGTGTGTCCTCTTTTCTCAATCCACCTATGGATCCACCTGTGGATCGACTACTGTCATTGCATGTGTGCTCTTTTCACAATCCACCTATGGATCCACCAGTGTGATTGCATGTGTGTTCTTTTTACTAACAACAACCAGAGTCATTGCATGTGTGTTCTTTTCACATACCACGTATGGATCCACCAGTGTCATTGCATGTGTGTTCTTTTCACAATCCACCTATGGATCCACCAGTGTCATTGCATGTGTGCTCTTTTTACTAACAACAACCTAAGTCATTGCATGTTTGTTCTCTTTAGAGACCACACACGGATCCAAAAGTGTCATTGCATGTGTGTTCTTTTTACTAACAACAACCAGAGTCATTGAAATGTGTGTTCTCTTCAGAGACCACACATGGAACACCAGTGTCATTGCATTTGTGTTCTTTTCACATACCACATATGCATCCACAAGTGTCATTTAAATGTGTGTTCTCTTCAAAGACCACACATGGATCCACCAGTGTCATTGCATGTGTGCTCTTTTCACAATCCACCTATGGATCCACCAGTATCATTGCACGTGTGCTATTTTTACTAACAACAACGAGAGTCATTGAAATGTGTGTTCTCTTCACAGATCACACATGGATCCACTAGTGTCATTGAAATGTATGTTCTCTTAAGAGACCACACATGGATCCACAAGTGTCATTGCTTGTGTGTTCTCTTCAAAGACCACACATGGATCCACCCGTGTCATTGCATGTGTGTTCTTTTTACTAACAACAACTGGAGCCATTGCATGTGTGTTCTTTTCACATACCACATATGGATCCACCAGTGTCATTGCATGTGTGCTCTTTTCACAATCCACCTATGGATCCACCAGTGTCATTGCATGTGTGTTCTTTTTACAAACAACAACCAGAGTCATTGAAATGTGTGTTCTTTCCACATACCAAATATGGATCCACCAGTATCATTGCATGTGTGTTCTTTTCACAATCCACCTATGGATCCACCAGTGTCATTGCATGTGTGCTCTTTTTACTAACAACAACTTGAGTCATTGCATGTGTGTTCTTTTTCACATACCACATATGGATCCACCAGTGTCATTGCATGTGTGTTCTTTTCACTAAAAACAACCAGAGTCATTGAAATGTGTGTTCGCTTCAGAGACCACACATGGATCCACCAGTGTCATGTCATGTGTGTGCTCTTTTCACAATCCACCTATGGATCCACCAGTGTCATTGCATGTGTGTTCTTTTTACTAACAACAACTTGAGTCATTGCATGTGTGTTCTTTTCACATACCACATATGGATTCACCAGTGTCATTGCATGTGTGTTCTTTTTACTAACAACAACTGGAGTCATTGCATGTGTGTTCTTTTCACATACCACATATGGATCCACCAGTGTCATTGCATGTGTGTTCTCTTCACAATCCACCTATGGATCCACCAGTGTTATTGCATGTGTGTTCTTTTTACTAACAACAACTAGAGTCATTGCATGTGTGTTCTTTTCACATACCACATATGGATTCACCAGTGTCATTGTATGTGTGTTCTTTTTACTAACAACAACTGGAGTCATTGCATGTGTGTTCTTTTCACATACCACATATGGATCCACCAGTGTCATTGCATGTGTGTTCTTTTCACAATCCACCTATGGATCCACCAGTGTCATTGCATGTGTGCTCTTTTTACTAACAACAACCAGAGTCATTGCATGTGTGTTCTCTTCAGAGACCACACATGGATACACCAGTGTCATTGCATGTGTGTTCTTTTTACTAACAACAACCAGAGTCATTGAAATGTGTGTTCTTCTCAGAGAGACCACATGGATCCACCAGTGTCATTGCATGTGTGTTCTTTTTACTAACAACAACTGGAGTCATTGCATGTGTGTTCTTTTCACATACCACATATGGATCCACCAGTGTCATTGCATGTGTGGTATTTTCAAATCCACATATGGATCCACCAGTGTCATTGCATGTGTGTTCTTTTTACTAACAACAACCAGAGTCATTGCATATGTGTTCTTTTCACATACCACATATGGATCCACCAGTTTAATTGCATGTGTGTTCTTTTCACAATCCACCTATGGATCCACCAGTGTCATTGCATGTGTGCTCTTTTACTAACAACAAGCAGAGTCATTGCATGTGTGTTCTCTTCAGAGACCACACATGGATCCACCAGTGTCATTGCATGTGTGTTCTTTTTACTAACAACAACCAGAGTCATTGAAATGTGTGTTCTCTTTAGAGACCACACATGGATCCACTAGTGTCATTGCATGTGTGTCCTTTTTACTAACAACAACTGGAGTCATTGCATATGTGTTCTTTTCACATACCACATATGGAACCACTAGTGTCATTGCATGTGTGCTCTTTTCACAATCCACCTATGGATCCACCAGTGTCATTGCATGTGTGTTCTTTTTACTAACAACAACCAGAGTCATTGCATGTGTGTTCTTTTCACATACCAAATATGGATCCACCAGTGTCATTGCATGTGTGTTCTTTTCACAATCCACCTATGGATCCACTAGTCTCATTGCATGTGTTCTCTTTTTACTAACAACAACCTGAGTCATTGCATGTTTGTTCTCTGTAGAGACCACACATGGATCCACCAGTGTCATTGCATGTGTGTTCTTTTTAGTAACAACAACCAGAGTAATTGAAATGTGTGTTCTCTTTAGAGACCACACATGGATCCACCAGTGTCATTGCATGTGTGTTCCTTTCACATACCACATATGGATCCACCAGTGTCATTGAAGTGTGTGTTCTCTTCAAAGACCATACATGGATCCACCAGTGTCATTGCATGTGTTTTCTTTTCACAATCCACCTATGGATCCACCAGTGTCATTGCATGTGTGCTCTTTTTACTAACAACAACCAGAGTCATTGCATGTGTGTTCTCTTCAGAGACCATACATGGATCCACCAGTGTCATTGCATGTGTGTTTTTTTACCAACACAACTAGAGTCATTGAAATGTGTGTTCTCTTCAGAGACCACACATGGATCCACCTGTGTCATTGCATGTGTGTGATCTTTTCACAATCCACCTATGGATCCACCAGTGTCATTGCATGTGTGTTCTTTTTACTAACAACAACTAGAGTCATTGCATGTGTGTTCTTTTCCCATACCACATATGGATCGACTACTGTCATTGCATGTCTGCTCTTTTCACAATCCACCTATGGATCCACCAGTGTCATTGCATGTGTGTTCTTTTTACTAACAACAACTAGAGTCATTGCATGTGTGTTCTTTTCACATACCACGTATGGATCCATCAGTGTCATTGCATGTGTGTTCTTTTCACAATCCACCTATGGATCCACCAGTGTCATTGCATGTGTGTTCTTTTTACTAACAACAACCAGAGTCATTGCATGTGTGTTCTTTTCACATACCATGTATGGATCCACCAGTGTCATTGCATGTGTATTCTTTTCACAATCCACCTATGGATCCACCAGTGTCATTGCATGTGTGCTCTTTTTACTAACAACAACCAGAGTCATTGCATGTATGTTCTCTTCAAAGACCATACATGGATCCACCAGTGTCATTGCATGTGTTTTCTTTTCACAGTCCACCTATGGATCCACCAGTGTCATTGCATGTGTGCTCTTTTTACTAACAACAACCAGAGTCATTGCAATATGTTCTCTTCAGAGACCATACATGGATCCACCAGTGTCATTGCATGTGTGTTCTTTTTACTAACACAACCAGAGTCATTGAAATGTGTGTTCTCTTCAGAGACCACACATGGATCCACCTGTGTCATTGCATGTGTGTCCTCTTTTCTCAATCCACCTATGGATCCACTAGTGTCATTGCATGTGTGTTCTTTTTACTAACAACAACCAGAGTCATTGCATGTGTGTTCTTTTCACATACCACATGGATCCACTGTCATTGCATGTGTGTTCTTTTCACAATCCACCTATGGATCCACCAGTGTCATTGCATGTGTGCTCTTTTTACTAACAACAACCTAAGTCATTGCATGTTTCTTCTCTTTAGAGACCACACATGGTTCCACAAGTGTCATTGCATGTGTGTTCTTTTTACTAACAACAACCAGAGTCATTGAAATGTGTGTTCGCTTTAGAGACCACACATGGATCCACCAGTGTCATGTCATGTGTGTGCTCTTTTCACAATCCACCTATGGATCCACCAGTGTCATTGCATGTGTGTTCTTTTCACAATCCACCTATGGATCCACCAGTGTTATTGCATGTGTGTTCTTTTTACTAACAACAACTAGAGTCATTGCATGTGTGTTCTTTTCACATACCACATATGGATTCACCAGTGTCATTGCATGTGTTCTTTTACTAACAACAACTGGAGTCATTGCATGTGTGTTCTTTTCACATACCACATATGGATCCATCAGTGTCATTGCATGTGTGTTCTTTTCACAATCCACCTATGGATCCACCAGTGTTATTGCATGTGTGTTCTTTTTACTAACAACAACTAGAGTCATTGCATGTGTGTTCTTTTCACATACCAATATGGATTCACCAGTGTCATTGCATGTGTGTTCTTTTTACTAACAACAACTGGAGTCATTGCATGTGTGTTCTTTTCACATACCACATATGGATCCACCAGTGTCATTGCATGTGTGTTGTTTTCACAATCCACCTATGGATCCACCAGTGTCATTGCATGTGTGCTCTTTTTACTAACAACAACCAGAGTCATTGCATGTATGTTCTCTTCAAAGACCATACATGGATCCACCAGTGTCATTGCATGTGTTTTCTTTTCACAGTCCACCTATGGATCCACCAGTGTCATTGCATGTGTGCTCTTTTTACTAACAACAACCAGAGTCATTGCAATATGTTCTCTTCAGAGACCATACATGGATCCACCAGTGTCATTGCATGTGTGTTCTTTTTACTAACACAACCAGAGTCATTGAAATGTGTGTTCTCTTCAGAGACCACACATGGATCCACCTGTGTCATTGCATGTGTGTCCTCTTTTCTCAATCCACCTATGGATCCACCAGTGTCATTGCATGTGTGTTCTTTTTACTAACAACAACCAGAGTCATTGCATGTGTGTTCTTTTCACATACCACGTATGGATCCACCAGTGTCATTGCATGTGTGTTCTTTTCACAATCCACCTATGGATCCACCAGTGTCATTGCATGTGTGCTCTTTTTACTAACAACAACCTAAGTCATTGCATGTTTCTTCTCTTTAGAGACCACACATGGTTCCACAAGTGTCATTGCATGTGTGTTCTTTTTACTAACAACAACCAGAGTCATTGAAATGTGTGTTCGCTTTAGAGACCACACATGGATCCACCAGTGTCATGTCATGTGTGTGCTCTTTTCACAATCCACCTATGGATCCACCAGTGTCATTGCATGTGTGTTCTTTTCACAATCCACCTATGGATCCACCAGTGTTATTGCATGTGTGTTCTTTTTACTAACAACAACTAGAGTCATTGCATGTGTGTTCTTTTCACATACCACATATGGATTCACCAGTGTCATTGCATGTGTGTTCTTTTTACTAACAACAACTGGAGTCATTGCATGTGTGTTCTTTTCACATACCACATATGGATCCATCAGTGTCATTGCATGTGTGTTCTTTTCACAATCCACCTATGGATCCACCAGTGTTATTGCATGTGTGTTCTTTTTACTAACAACAACTAGAGTCATTGCATGTGTGTTCTTTTCACATACCAATATGGATTCACCAGTGTCATTGCATGTGTGTTCTTTTTACTAACAACAACTGGAGTCATTGAAATGTGTGTTCTGTTCAGAGACCACACATGGATCCACCAGTGTCATTTCATGTGTGTTCTTTTTACTAACAACAACTGGAGTCATTGCATGTGTGTTCTTTTCACATACCACATATGGATCCACCAGTGTCATTGCATGTGTGGTCTTTTCAAATCCACATATGGATCCACTAGTTTCATTGCATGTGTGTTCTTTTTACTAACAACAACCAGAGTCATTGCATGTGTGTTCTTTTCACATACCACATATGGATCCACCAGTGTCATTGCATGTGTGTTCTTTTCACAATCCACCTATGGATCCACAAGTGTCATTGCATGTGTGCTCTTTTACTAACAACAAGCAGAGTCATTGCATGTGTGTTCTCTTCAGAGACCACACATGGATCCACCAGTGTCATTGCATGTGTGTTCTTTTTACTAACAACAACCAGAGTCATTGAAATGTGTGTTCTCTTTAGAGACCACACACGGATCCACTAGTGTCATTGCATCTGTGTTCTTTTTACTAACAACAACTGGAGTCATTGCATATGTGTTCTTTTCACATACCACATATGGAACCACTAGTGTCATTGCATGTGTGCTCTTTTCACAATCCACCTATGGATCCACCAGTGTCATTGCATGTGTGTTCTTTTTACTAACAACAACCAGAGTCATTGTATGTGTGTTATTTTCACATACTAAATATGGATCCACCAGTGTCATTGCATGTGTGTTCTTTTCACAATCCACCTATGGATCCACTAGTCTCATTGCATGTGTTCTCTTTTTACGAACAACAACCTGAGTGATTGCATGTTTGTTCTCTGTAGAGACCACACATGGATCCACCAGTGTCATTGCATGTGTGTTCTTTTTACTAACAACAACCAGAGTAATTGAAATGTGTGTTCTCTTTAGAGACCACACATGGATCCACCAGTGTCATTGCATGTGTGTTCTTTTCACATACCACATATGGATCCACCAGTGTCATTGAAGTGTGTGTTCTCTTAAAAGACCACACATGGATCCACCAGTGTCATTGCATGTGTTTTCTTTTCACAATCCACCTATGGATCCACCAGTGTCATTGCATGTGTGCTCTTTTTACTAACAACAACCAGAGTCATTGCATGTGTGTTCTCTTCAGAGACCATACATGGATCCACCAGTGTCATTGCATGTGTGTTTTTTTACTAACACAACCAGAGTCATTGAAATGTGTGTTCTATTCAGAGACCACACATGGATCCACCTGTGTCATTGCATGTGTGTGCTCTTTTCACAATCCACCTATGGATCCACCAGTGTCATTGCATGTGTGTTCTTTTTACTAACAACAACTAGAGTCATTGCATGTATGTTCTTTTCCAATACCACATATGGATCGACTACTGTCATTGCATGTCTGCTCTTTTCACAATCCACCTATGGATCCACCAGTGTCATTGCATGTGTGTTCTTTTTACTAACAACAACTAGAGTCATTGCATGTGTGTTCTTTTCACATACCACGTATGGATCCACCAGTGTCATTGCATGTGTGTTCTTTTCACAATACACCTATGGATCCACCAGTGTCATTGCATGTGTGCTCTTTTTACTAAAAACAACCAGAGTCATTGAAATGTGTGTTCTCTTTAGATACCACACATGGATCCACCAGTGTCATTGCATGTGTGTTCTTTTCACATACCACATATGGATCCAACAGTGTCATTGAAATGTGTGTTCTCTTCAGAGACCACACATGGATCCACCAGTGTCATTGCATGTGTTTTCTTTTCACAGTCCACCTATGGATCCACCAGTGTCATTGCATGTGTGCCCTTTTTACTAACAACAACCAGAGTCATTGCATGTATGTTCTCTTCAGAGACCATACATGGATCCACCAGTTTCATTGCATGTGTGTTCTTTTTACTAACACAACCAGAGTCATTGAAATGTGTGTTCTCTTCAGAGACCACACATGGATCAACATGTGTCATTGCATGTGTGTCCTCTTTTCTCAATCCACCTGTGGATCCACCAGTGTCATTGCATGTGTGTTCTTTTTACTAACAACAACCAGAGTCATTGCATGTGTGTTCTTTTCACATACCACGTATGGATCCACCAGTGTCATTGCATGTGTGTTCTTTTCACAATCCACCTATGGATCCACCAGTGTCATTGCATGTGTGCTCTTTTTACTAACAACAACCTAAGTCATTGCATTTTTGTTCTCTTTAGAGACCACACATGGATCCACAAGTGTCATTGCATGTGTGTTCTTTTTACTAACAACAACCAGAGTCATTGAAATGTGTGTTCTCTTCAGAGACCACACATGGAACACCAGTGTCATTGCATGTGTGTTCTTTTCACATACCACATATGCATCCACAAGTGTCATTGAAATGTGTGTTCTCTTCAAAGACCACACATGGATCCACCAGTGTCATTGCATGTGTGCTCTTTTCACAATCCACCTATGGATCCACCAGTATCATTGCACGTGTGCTATTTTTACTAACAACAACCAGAGTCATTGAAATGTGTGTTCTCTTCAGAGATCACACATGGATCCACTAGTGTCATTGAAATGTATGTTCTCTTCAGAGACCACACATGGATCCACCAGTGTCATTGCTTGTGTGTTCTCTTCAGAGACCACACATGGATCCACCTGTGTCATTGCATGTGTGTTCCTTTTACTAACAACAACTGGAGTCATTGCATGTGTGTTCTTTTCACATACCACATATGGATCCACCAGTGTCATTGCATGTGTGCTCTTTTCACAATCCACCTATGGATCCACCAGTGTCATTGCATGTGTGTTCTTTTTACAAACAACAACCAGAGTCATTGAAATGTGTGTTCTTTTCACATACCACATATGGATCCACCAGTGTCATTGCATGTGTGTTCTTTTCACAATCCACCTATGGATCCACCAGTGTCATTTCATGTGTGCTCTTTTTACTAACAACAACCAGAGTCATATCATGTGTGTTCTCTTCAAAGACCACATGGATCCTGATGTCATTGCATGTGTGTTCTTTTTACTAACAACAACCAGAGTCATTGAAATGTGTGTTCGCTTCAGAGACCACACATGGATCCACCAGTGTCATGTCATGTGTGTGCTCTTTTCACAATCCACCTATGGATCCACCAGTGTCATTGCATGTGTGTTCCTTTTACTAACAACAACTTGAGTCATTCCATGTGTGTTCTTTTCACATACCACATATGGATCCACCAGTGTCATTGCATGTGTGTTCTTTTTACTAACAACAACTGGAGTCATTGCATGTGTGTTCTTTTCACATACCACATATGGATCCACCAGTGTCATTGCATGTGTGTTCTTTTCACAATCCACCTATGGATCCACCAGTGTTATTGCATGTGTGTTCTTTTTACTAACAACAACTAGAGTCATTGCATGTGTGTTCTTTTCACATACCACATATGGATTCACCAGTGTCATTGCATGTGTGTTCTTTTTACTAACAACAACTGGAGTCATTGAATGTGTGTTCTTTTTCACTTACCACATATGGATCCACCAGTGTCATTGCATGTGTGTTCTTTTCACAATCCACCTATGGATCCACCAGTGTTATTGCATGTGTGTTCTTTTTACTAACAACAACTAGAGTCATTGCATGTGTGTTCTTTTCACATACCACATATGGATTCACCAGTGTCATTGCATGTGTGTTCTTTTTACTAACAACAACTGGAGTCATTGCATGTGTGTTCTTTTTCACATACCACATATGGATCCACCAGTGTCATTGCATGTGTCTTCTTTTCACAATCCACCTATGGATCCACCAGTGTCATTGCATGTGTGCTCTTTTTACTAACAACAACCAGAGTCATTGCATGTGTGTTCTCTTCAGAGACCACACATGGATACACCAGTGTCATTGCATGTGTGTTCTTTTTACTAACAACAACCAGAGTCATTGAAATGTGTGTTCTCTTCAGAGACCACACATGGATCCACCAGTGTCATTGCATGTGTGTTCTTTTTACTAACAACAACTGGAGTCATTGCATGTGTGTTCTTTTCACATACCACATATGGATCCACCAGTGTCATTGCATGTGTGGTCTTTTCAAATCCACATATGGATCCACTAGTGTCATTGCATGTGTGTTCTTTTTACTAACAACAACCAGAGTCATTGCATGTGTGTTCTTTTCACATACCACATATGGATCCACCAGTGTCATTGCATGTGTGTTCTTTTCACAATCCACCTATGGATCCACCAGTGTCATTGCATGTGTGCTCTTTTACTAACAACAAGCAGAGTCATTGCATGTGTGTTCTCTTCAGAGACCACACATGGATCCTGATGTTATTGCATGTGTGTTCTTTTTACTAACAACAACCAGAGTCATTGAAATGTGTGTTCTCTTTAGAGACCACACATGGATCCACTAGTGTCATTACATGTGTGTTCTTTTTACTAACAACAACTGGAGTCATTGCATATGTGTTCTTTTCACATACCACATATGGAACCACTAGCGTCATTGCATGTGTGCTCTTTTCACAATCCACCTATGGATCCACCAGTGTCATTGCATGTGTTTTTCTTTTTACTAACAACAACCAGAGTCATTGCATGTGTGTTATTTTCACATACGAAATATGGATCCACCAGTGTCATTGCATGTGTGTTCTTTTCACAATCCACCTATGGATCCACCAGTGTCATTGCATGTGTGCTCTTTTTACTAACAACAACCTAAGTCATTGCATTTTTGTTCTCTTTAGAGACCACACATGGATCCACAAGTGTCATTGCATGTGTGTTCTTTTTACTAACAACAACCAGAGTCATTGGATGTGTGTTCTTTTCACATACCACATATGGATTCACCAGTGTCATTGCATGTGTGTTCTTTTTACTAACAACAACTGGAGTCATTGAATGTGTGTTCTTTTTCACTTACCACATATGGATCCACCAGTGTCATTGCATGTGTGTTCTTTTCACAATCCACCTATGGATCCACCAGTGTTATTGCATGTGTGTTCTTTTTACTAACAACAACTAGAGTCATTGCATGTGTGTTCTTTTCACATACCACATATGGATTCACCAGTGTCATTGCATGTGTGTTCTTTTTACTAACAACAACTGGAGTCATTGAATGTGTGTTCTTTTTCACTTACACATGGATCCAGAAGTGTCATTGCATGTGTGTTCTTTTCACAATCCACCTATGGATCCACCAGTGTTATTGCATGTGTGTTCTTTTTACTAACAACTACTAGAGTCATTGCATGTGTGTTCTTTTCATACCACATATGGATTCACTCAGTGTCATTGCATGTGTGTTCTTTTTACTAACAACAACTGGAGTCATTGCATGTGTGTTCTTTTCACATACCACATATGGATCCACCAGTGTCATTGCATGTGTCTTCTTTTCACAATCCACCTATGGATCCACCAGTGTCATTGCATGTGTGCTCTTTTTACTAACAACAACCAGAGTCATTGCATGTGTGTTCTCTTCAGAGACCACACATGGATACACCAGTGTCATTGCATGTGTGTTCTTTTTACTAACAACAACCAGAGTCATTGAAATGTGTGTTCTCTTCAGAGACCACACATGGATCCAATGTCATTGCATGTGTGTTCTTTCTACTAAGAACAACCTGAGTCATTGCATGTGTGTTCTTTTCACATACCACATATGGATCCACCAGTGTCATTGCATGTGTGTTCTTTTTACTAACAACAACTGGAGTCATTGCATGTGTGTTCTTTTCACATACCACATATGGATCCACCAGTGTCATTGCATGTGTGTTCTTTTTACTAACAACAACTGGAGTCATTGCATGTGTGTTCTCTTCAGAGACCACACATGGATACACCAGTGTCATTGCATGTGTGTTCTTTTTCTAACAACAACCAGAGTCATTGCATGTGTGTTCTTTTCACATACCACATATGGATTCACCAGTGTCATTGCATGTGTGTTCTTTTTACTAACAACAACTGGAGTCATTGAATGTGTGTTCTTTTCACTTACCACATATGGATCCACCAGTGTCATTGCATGTGTGTTCTTTTCACAATCCACCTATGGATCCACCAGTGTTATTGCATGTGTGTTCTTTTTACTAACAACAACTAGAGTCATTGCATGTGTGTTCTTTTCACATACCACATATGGATTCACCAGTGTCATTGCATGTGTGTTCTTTTTACTAACAACAACTGGAGTCATTGCATGTGTGTTCTTTTCACATACCACATATGGATCCACCAGTGTCATTGCATGTGTCTTCTTTTCACAATCCACCTATGGATCCACCAGTGTCATTGCATGTGTGCTCTTTTTACTAACAACAACCAGAGTCATTGCATGTGTGTTCTCTTCAGAGACCACACATGGATCCACCAGTGTCATTGCATGTGTGTTATTTTTACTAACAACAACCAGAGTCATTGAAATGTGTGTTCTCTTCAGAGACCACACATGGATCCACCAATGTCATTGCATGTGTGTTCTTTTTACTAACAACAACTGGAGTCATTGCATGTGTGTTCTTTTCACATACCACATATGGATCCACCAGTGTCATTGCATGTGTGGTCTTTTCAAATCCACATATGGATCCACTAGTGTCATTGCATGTGTGTTCTTTTTACTAACAACAACCAGAGTCATTGCATGTGTGTTCTTTTCACATACCACATATGGATCCACCAGTGTCATTGCATGTGTGTTCTTTTCACAATCCACCTATGGATCCACCAGTGTCATTGCATGTGTGCTCTTTTACTAACAACAAGCAGAGTCATTGCATGTGTGTTCTCTTCAGAGACCACACATGGATCCACCAGTGTTATTGCATGTGTGTTCTTTTTACTAACAACAACCAGAGTCATTGAAATGTGTGTTCTCTTTAGAGACCACACATGGATCCACTAGTGTCATTACATGTGTGTTCTTTTTACTAACAACAACTGGAGTCATTGCATATGTGTTCTTTTCACATACCACATATGGAACCACTAGCGTCATTGCATGTGTGCTCTTTTCACAATCCACCTATGGATCCACCAGTGTCATTGCATGTGTTTTTCTTTTTACTAACAACAACCAGAGTCATTGCATGTGTGTTATTTTCACATACGAAATATGGATCCACCAGTGTCATTGCATGTGTGTTCTTTTCACAATCCACCTATGGATCCACCAGTGTCATTGCATGTGTGCTCTTTTTACTAACAACAACCTAAGTCATTGCATTTTTGTTCTCTTTAGAGACCACACATGGATCCACAAGTGTCATTGCATGTGTGTTCTTTTTACTAACAACCAGAGTCATTGAAATGTGTGTCATTGAAATGTGTACGTGTGCTATTTTTACTAACAACAACCAGAGTCATTGAAATGTGTGTTCTCTTCAGAGATCACACATGGATCCACTAGTGTCATTGAAATGTATGTTCTCTTCAGAGACCACACATGGATCCACCAGTGTCATTGCTTGTGTGTTCTCTTCAGAGACCACACATGGATCCACCTATGTCATTGCATGTGTGTTCCTTTTACTAACAACAACTAGAGTCATTGCATGTGTGTTCTTTTCACATACCACATATGGATCCACCAGTGTCATTGCATGTGTGCTCTTTTCACAATCCACCTATGGATCCACCAGTGTCATTGCATGTGTGTTCTTTTTACAAACAACAACCAGAGTCATTGAAATGTGTGTTCTTTTCACATACCACATATGGATCTACCAGTGTCATTGCATGTGTGTTCTTTTCACAATCCACCTATGGATCCACCAGTGTCATTGCATGTGTGCTCTTTTTACTAACAACAGCCAGAGTCATATCATGTGTGTTCTCTTCAAAGACCACACATGGATCCACCAGTGTCATTGCATGTGTGTTCTTTTTACTAACAACAACCAGAGTCATTGAAATGTGTGTTAGCTTCAGAGACCACACATGGATCCACCAGTGTCATGTCATGTGTGTGCCCTTTTCACAATCCACCTATGGATCCACCAGTGTCATTGCATGTGTGTTCTTTTTACTAACAACAACTTGAGTCATTGCATGTGTGTTCTTTTCACATACCACATATGGATTCACCAGTGTCATTGCATGCGTGTTCTTTTTACTAACAACAACTGGAGTCATTGCATGTGTGTTCTTTTCACATACCACATATGGATCCACCAGTGTCATTGCATGTGTGTTCTTTTCACAATCCACCTATGGATCCACCAGTGTTATTGCATGTGTGTTCTTTTTACTAACAACAACTAGAGTCATTGCATGTGTGTTCTTTTCACATACCACATATGGATTCACCAGTGTCATTGCATGTGTGTTCTTTTTACTAACAACAACTGGAGTCATTGCATGTGTGTTCTTTTCACATACCACATATGGATCCACCAGTGTCATTGCATGTGTGTTCTTTTCACAATCCACCTATGGATCCACAAGTGTCATTGCATGTGTGCTCTTTTACTATCAACAACCGAGTCATTGCATGTGTGTTCTCTTGAGACCACACATGGATACCTGATGTCATTGCATGTGTGTTCTTTTACTAACAACAACAAGTCATTGAAATGTGTGTTCTCTTGAGACCACACATGGATCCACCAGTGTCATTGCATGTGTTCTTTTTACTAACAACAACTGGAGTCATTGCATGTGTGTTCTTTTCACATACCACATATGGATCCACCAGTGTCATTGCATGTGTGGTCTTTTCAAATCCACATATGGATCCACTAGTGTCATTGCATGTGTGTTCTTTTTACTAACAACAACCAGAGTCATTGCATGTGTGTTCTTTTCACATACCACATATGGATCCACCAGTGTCATTGCATGTGTGTTCTTTTCACAATCCACCTATGGATCCACCAGTGTCATTGCATGTGTGCTCTTTTACTAACAACAAGCAGAGTCATTGCATGTGTGTTCTCTTCAGAGACCACACATGGATCCACCAGTGTCATTGCATGTGTGTTCTTTTTACTAACAACAACCAGAGTCATTAAATGTGTGTTCTCTTTAGAGACCACACATGGATCCACTAGTGTCATTACATGTGTGTTCTTTTTACTAACAACAACTGGAGTCATTGCATATGTGTGCTTTTCACATACCACATATGGAACCACTAGTGTCATTGCATGTGTGCTCTTTTCACAATCCACCGATGGATCCACCAGTGTCATTGCATGTGTTTTTATTTTTACTAACAACAACCAGAGTCATTGCATGTGTGTTATTTTCACATACGAAATATGGATCCACCAGTGTCATTGCATGTGTGTTCTTTTCACAATCCACCTATGGATCCACCAGTGTCATTGCATGTGTGCTCTTTTTACTAAAAACAACCTGAGTCATTGCATGTTTGTTCTCTTCAGAGACCACACATGGATCCACCAGTGTCATTGCATGTGTGTTCTTTTCACATACCACATATGGATCCAATAGTGTCAATGAAATGTGTGTTCTCTTCAGAGACCACACATGGATCCACCAGTGTCATTGCATGTGTTTTCTTTTCACAGTCCACCTATGGATCCACCAGTGTCATTGCATGTGTGCTCTTAGTCATTGCATGTATGTTCTCTTCAGAGACCATACATGGATCCACCAGTGTCATTGCATGTGTGTTCTTTTTACTAACACAACCAGAGTCATTGAAATGTGTGTTCTCTTCAGAGACCACACATGGATCCACCTGTGTCATTGCATGTGTGTCCTCTTTTCTCAATCCACCTGTGGATCCACCAGTGTCATTGCATGTGTGTTCTTTTTACTAACAACAACCAGAGTCATTTCATGTGTCTTCTTTTCACATACCACGTATGGATCCACCAGTGTCATTGCATGTGTGTTCTTTTCACAATCCACCTATGGATCCACCAGTGTCATTGCATGTGTGTTCTTTTTACTAACAACAAGAGTCATTGAAATGTGTGTTCTCTTCAGAGACCACACATGGAACACCAGTGTCATTGCATGTGTGTTCTTTTCACATACCACATATGCATCCACAATTGTCATTGAAATGTGTGTTCTCTTCAAGACCACACATGGATCCACCAGTGTCATTGCATGTGCTCTTTTCACAATCCACCTATGGATCCACTAGTGTCATTGCATGTGTGCTCTTTTTACTAACAACCAGAGTCATTGAAATGTGTGTTCTCTTCAGAGATCACACATGGATCCACTAGTGTCATTGAAATGTATGTTCTCTTCAGAGACCACAGTGTCATTGGTTGTGTGTTCTCTTTAGAGACCACACATGGATCCACCTGTGTCATTGCATGTGTGTTCTTTTTACTAACAACAACTGGAGTCATTGCATGTGTGTTCTTTTCACATACCACATATGGATCCACTAGTGTCATTGCATGTGTGCTCTTTTCACAATCAACCTATTCATCCAATATTGTCATTGCATGTGTTCTTTTTACAAACAACAACTAGAGTCATTGCATGTGTGTTCTTTTCAGAGACCACACATGGATACCAGTGTCATTGCATGTGTGTTCTTTTACTAACAACAACTGAGTCATTGAAATGTGTGTTCTCTTGAGACCACACATGATCCAGATGTCATTGCATATGTGTTCTTTTCACATACCACATATGCATCCACCAGTGTCATTGAAATGTGTGTTCTCTTCAAAGACCACACATGGATCCACCAGTCTCATTGCATGTGTGCTATTTTTACTAACAACAACAAGAGTCATTGAAATGTGTGTTCTCTTTAGAGATCTCACATGGATCCACTAGTGTCATTGAAATGTATGTTCTCTTCAGACCACACATGGATCCACAGTGTCATTGCATGTGTGTTCTCTTCAGAGACCACACATGGATCCACCTATGTCATTGCATGTGTGTTCTTTTTACTAACAACAACGGGAGTCATTGCATGTGTGTTCTTTTCACATACCACATATGGATCCACCAGTGTCATTGCATGTGTGTTCTTTTCACAATCCACCTATGGATCCACTAGTGTCATTGCATGTGTGCTCCTTTTACTAACAACAACCAGTCATATCATGTGTGTTCTCTTCAAGACCACACGGATCCACCAGTGTCATTGCATGTGTGTTCTTTTACTAACAACAACGAGTCATTGAAATGTGTGTTCTTGAGACCACACATGGATCCACCAGTGTCATTGCATGTGTGTGCTCTTTTCACAATCCACCTATGGATCCACCAGTGTCATTGCATGTGATCTTTTACTAACAACAACGAGTCATTGCATGTGTGTTCTCTTGAGACCACACATGGATACACCTGATGTCATTGCATGTGTGTTCTCTTTACTAACAACAACGAGTCACTAAAATGTGTGTTCTCTTCAGAGACCACACATGGATCCTGATGTCATTGCATGTGTGTTCTTTTTACTAACAACAAGCAGAGTCATTGCATGTGTGTTCTCTTCAGAGACCTCACATGGATCCACCAGTGTCATTCCATGTGTGTGCTTTTTACTAACAACAACCAGAGTCATTGAAATGTGTGTTCTCTTTAGATACCACACATGGATCCACCATTGTCATTGCATGTGTGTTCTTTTCACATACCACATATGGATCCAACAGTGTCATTGAAATGTGTGTTCTCTTCAGAGACCACACATGGATCCACCAGTGTCATTGCATGTGTTTTATTTTCACAGTCCACCTATGGATCCACTAGTGTCATTGCATGTGTCCTCTTTTTACTAACAACAACCAGAGTCACATGTGTGTTCTCTTCAGAGACCATACATGGATCCACCAGTGTCATTGCATGTGTGTTCTTTTTACTAACACAACCAGAGTCATTGAAATGTGTGTTCTCTTCAGAGACCACACATGGATCCACCTGTGTCATTGCATGTGTGTCCTCTTTTCTCAATCCACCTATGGATCCACCAGTGTCATTTCATGTGTGTTCTTTTTACTAACAACAACCAGAGTCATTGCATGTGTGTTCTTTTCACATACCACATATGGATCCACTACTGTCATTGCATGTGTGCTCTTTTCACAATCCACCTATGGATCCATCAGTGTCATTGCATGTGTGTTCTTTTTACTAACACAACCAGAGTCATTGAAATGTGTGTTCTCTTCAGAGACCACACATGGATCCACTTGTGTCATTGCATGTGTGTCCTCTTTTCTCAATCCACCTGTGGATCCACAAGTGTCATTGCATGTGTGTTCTTTTTACTAACAACAACCAGAGTCATTTCATGTGTCTTCTTTTCACATACCACGTATGGATCCACCAGTGTCATTGCATGTGTGTTCTTTTCACAATCCACCTATGGATCCACCAGTGTCATTGCATGTGTGTTCTTTTTACTAACAACAACCAGAGTCATTGAAATGTGTGTTCTCTTCAGAGACCACACATGGAACACAAGTGTCATTGCATGTGTGTTCTTTTCACATACCACATATGCATCCACAAGTGTCATTGAAATGTGTGTTCTCTTCAAAGACCACACATGGATCCACCAGTGTCATTGCATGTGTGCTCTTTTCACAATCCACCTATGGATCCACCAGTATCATTGCACGTGTGCTATTTTTACTAACAACAACCAGAGTCATTGAAATGTGAGTTCTCTTCAGAGATCACACATGGATCCACTAGTGTCATTGAAATGTATGTTCTCTTCAGAGACCACAGATGGATCCACCAGTGTCATTGCTTGTGTGTTCTCTTTAGAGACCACACATGGATCCACCTGTGTCATTGAATGTGTGTTCTTTTTACTAACAACAACTGGAGTCATTGCATGTGTGTTCTTTTCACATACCACATATGGATCCACTAGTGTCATTGCATGTGTGCTCTTTTCACAATCAACCTATGGATCCACCAGTGTCATTGCTTGTGTGTTCTTTTTACAAACAACAACCAGAGTCATTGCATGTGTGTTCTCTTCAGAGACCACACATGGATACACCAGTGTCATTGCATGTGTGTTCTTTTTACTAACAACAACTGGAGTCATTGAAATGTGTGTTCTCTTCAGAGACCACACATGGATCCACCAGTGTCATTGCATGTGTGTTCTTTTCACATACCACATATGCATCCACCAGTGTCATTGAAATGTGTGTTCTCTTCAAAGACCACACATGGATCCACCAGTCTCATTGCATGTGTGCTATTTTTACTAACAACAACAAGAGTCATTGAAATGTGTGTTCTCTTTAGAGATCACACATGGATCCACTAGTGTCATTGAAATGTATGTTCTCTTCAGAGACCACACATGGATCCACCAGTGTCATTGCATGTGTGCTCTTTTCACAATCCACCTATGGATCCACCAGTATCATTGCACGTGTGCTATTTTTACTAACAACAACCAGAGTCATTGAAATGTGAGTTCTCTTCAGAGATCACACATGGATCCACTAGTGTCATTGAAATGTATGTTCTCTTCAGAGACCACAGATGGATCCACCAGTGTCATTGCTTGTGTGTTCTCTTTAGAGACCACACATGGATCCACCTGTGTCATTGAATGTGTGTTCTTTTTACTAACAACAACTGGAGTCATTGCATGTGTGTTCTTTTCACATACCACATATGGATCCACTAGTGTCATTGCATGTGTGCTCTTTTCACAATCAACCTATGGATCCACCAGTGTCATTGCTTGTGTGTTCTTTTTACAAACAACAACCAGAGTCATTGCATGTGTGTTCTCTTCAGAGACCACACATGGATACCTGATGTCATTGCATGTGTGTTCTTTTAATAACAACAACTGGAGTCATTGAAATGTGTGTTCTCTTCAGAGACCACACATGGATCCACCAGTGTCATTGCATGTGTGTTCTTTTCACATACCACATATGCATCCACCAGTGTCATTGAAATGTGTGTTCTCTTCAAAGACCACACATGGATCCACCAGTCTCATTGCATGTGTGCTATTTTTACTAACAACAACAAGAGTCATTGAAATGTGTGTTCTCTTTAGAGATCACACATGGATCCACTAGTGTCATTGAAATGTATGTTCTCTTCAGAGACCACACATGGATCCACCAGTGTCATTGCATGTGTGTTCTCTTCAGAGACCACACATGGATCCACCTATGTCATTGCATGTGTGTTCTTTTTACTAACAACAACTGGAGTCATTGCATGTGTGTTCTTTTCACATACCACATATGGATCCACCAGTGTCATTGCATGTGTGTTCTTTTCACAATCCACCTATGGATCCACCAGTGTCATTGCATGTGTGCTCTTTTTACTAACAACAACCAGAGTCATATCATGTGTGTTCTCTTCAAAGACCACACACGGATCCACCAGTGTCATTGCATGTGTGTTCTTTTTACTAACAACAACCAGAGTCATTGAAATGTGTGTTCGCTTCAGAGACCACACATGGATCCACCAGTGTCATTGCATGTGTGTGCTCTTTTCACAATCCACCTATGGATCCACCAGTGTCATTGCATGTGTGCTCTTTTTACTAACAACAACCAGAGTCATTGCATGTGTGTTCTCTTCAGAGACCACACATGGATACACCAGTGTCATTGCATGTGTGTTCTCTTTACTCACAACAACCAGAGTCACTGAAATGTGTGTTCTCTTCAGAGACCACACATGGATCCACCAGTGTCATTGCATGTGTGTTCTTTTTACTAACAACAAGCAGAGTCATTGCATGTGTGTTCTCTTCAGAGACCTCACATGGATCCACCAGTGTCATTCCATGTGTGTGCTTTTTACTAACAACAACCAGAGTCATTGAAATGTGTGTTCTCTTTAGATACCACACATGGATCCACCATTGTCATTGCATGTGTGTTCTTTTCACATACCACATATGGATCCAACAGTGTCATTGAAATGTGTGTTCTCTTCAGAGACCACACATGGATCCACCAGTGTCATTGCATGTGTTTTATTTTCACAGTCCACCTATGGATCCACTAGTGTCATTGCATGTGTCCTCTTTTTACTAACAACAACCAGAGTCACATGTGTGTTCTCTTCAGAGACCATACATGGATCCACCAGTGTCATTGCATGTGTGTTCTTTTTACTAACACAACCAGAGTCATTGAAATGTGTGTTCTCTTCAGAGACCACACATGGATCCACCTGTGTCATTGCATGTGTGTCCTCTTTTCTCAATCCACCTATGGATCCACCAGTGTCATTTCATGTGTGTTCTTTTTACTAACAACAACCAGAGTCATTGCATGTGTGTTCTTTTCACATACCACATATGGATCCACTACTGTCATTGCATGTGTGCTCTTTTCACAATCCACCTATGGATCCATCAGTGTCATTGCATGTGTGTTCTTTTTACTAACAACAACCAGAGTCATTGCATGTGTGTTCTTTTCACATACCACGTATGGATCCACCAGTCTCATTGCATGTGTGTTCTTTTCACAATCCACCTATGGATCCACTAGTGTCATTGCATGTGTGCTCTTTTTACTAACAACAACCTAAGTCATTGCATGTTTGTTCTCATTAGAGACCACACTTGGATCCACCAGTGTCATTGCATGTGTGTTCTTTTTACTAACAACAACCAGAGTCATTGAAATGTGTGTTCTCTTCAGAGACCACACATGGAACACCAGTGTCATTGCATGTGTGTTCTTTTCACATACCACATATGCATCCACCAGTGTCATTGAAATGTGTGTTCTCTTCAAAGACCACACATGGATCCACCAGTGTCATTGCATGTGTGCTCTTTTCACAATCCACCTATGGATCCACCAGTATCATTGCATGTGTGCTATTTTTACTAACAACAACCAGAGTCATTGAAATGTGTGTTCTCTTCAGAGATCACAAATGGATCCACTAGTGTCATTGAAATGTATGTTCTCTTTAGAGACCACACATGGATCCACCAGTGTCATTGCATGTGTGCTCTTTTTACTAACAACAACCAGAGTCATTGCATGTGTGTTCTCTTCAGAGACCATACTTGGATCCACCAGTGTCATTGCATGTGTGTTTTTTTACTAACACAACCAGAGTCATTGAAATGTGTGTTCTCTTTAGAGACCACACATGGATCCACCTGTGTCATTGCATGTGTGTGATCTTTTCACAATCCACCTATGGATCCACCAGTGTCATTGCATGTGTGTTCTTTTTACTAACAACAACTAGAGTCATTGCATGTGTGTTCTTTTCCCATACCACATATGGATCGACTACTGTCATTGCATATCTTCTCTTTTCACAATCCACCTATGGATCCACCAGTGCCATTGCATGTGTGTTCTTTTTACTAACAACAACTAGAGTCATTGCATGTGTGTTCTTTTCACATACCACGTATGGATCCACCAGTGTCATTGCATGTGTGTTCTTTTCACAATCCACCTATGGATCCACCAGTGTCATTGCATGTGTGCTCTTTTTACTAAAAACAACATGAGTCATTGCATGTTTGTTCTCTTTAGAGACCACACATGGATCCACTAGTGTCATTGCATGTGTGCTCTTTTTACT
The DNA here is from genome assembly GCA_023614405.1 of Avena insularis. NCBI lineage: Eukaryota > Viridiplantae > Streptophyta > Magnoliopsida > Poales > Poaceae > Avena > Avena insularis. Next base: position 52,457 of record JAJUPC010000480.1, on the reverse strand, counting down.
AACAACAACCAGAGTCATTGAAATGTGTGTTCTCTTCAGAGACCACACATGGATCCACCAGTGTCATTGCATGTGTGTTCTTTTCACATACCACATATGGATCCAATAGTGTCATTGAAATGTGTGTTGTCTTCAGAGACCACACATGGATCCACCAGTGTCATTGCATGTGTTTTCTTTTCACAATCCACCTATGGATCCACCAGTGTCATTGCATGTGTGCTCTTTTTACTAACAACAACCAGAGTCATTGCATGTATGTTCTCTTCAGAGACCATACATGGATCCACCAGTGTCATTGCATGTGTGTTCTTTTTACTAACACAACCAGAGTCATTGAAATGTGTGTTCTCTTCAGAGACCACACATGGATCCACCTGTGTCATTGCATGTGTGTCCTCTTTTCTCAATCCACCTGTGGATCCACCAGTGTCATTGCATGTGTGTTCTTTTTACTAACAACAACCAGAGTCATTGCATGTGTGTTCTTTTCACATACCACGTATGGATCCACCAGTGTCATTGCATGTGTGTTCTTTTCACAATCCACCAATGGATCCACCAGTGTCATTGCATGTGTGTTCTTTTTACTAACAACAACCAGAGTCATTGAAATGTGTGTTCTCTTCAGAGACCACACATGGAACACCAGTGTCATTGCATGTGTGTTCTTTTCACATACCACATATGCATCCACAAGTGTCATTGAAATGTGTGTTCTCTTCAAAGACCACACATGGATCCACCAGTGTCATTGCATGTGTGCTCTTTTTACTAACAACAACCAGAGTCATTGAAATGTGTGTTCTCTTCAGAGACCACACATGGAACACCAGTGTCATTGCATGTGTGTTCTTTTCACATACCACATATGCATCCACAAGTGTCATTGAAATGTGTGTTCTCTTCAAAGACCACACATGGATCCACCAGTGTCATTGCATGTTTGCTCTTTTCACAATCCACCTATGGATCCACCAGTATCATTGCACGTGTGATATTTTGACTAACAACAACCAGAGTCATTGAAATGTGTGTTCTCTTCAGAGATCACACATGGATCCACTAGTGTCATTGAAATGTATGTTCTCTTCAGAGACCACACATGGATCCACCAGTGTCATTGCTTGTGTGTTCTCTTTAGAGACCACACATGGATCCACCTGTGTCATTGCATGTGTGTTCTTTTTACTAACAACAACTGGAGTCATTGCATGTGTGTTCTTTTCACATACCACATATGGATCCACTAGTGTCATTGCATGTGTGCTCTTTTCACAATCAACCTATGGATCCACAGTGTCATTGCATGTGTGTTCTTTTACAAACAACAACGAGTCATTGCATGTGTTCTCTTGAGACCACACATGGATACCTGATGTCATTGCATGTGTGTTCTTTTTACTAACAACAACTGGAGTCATTGAAATGTGTGTTCTCTTCAGAGACCACACATGGATCCACCAGTGTCATTGCATGTGTGTTCTTTTCACATACCACATATGCATCCACCAGTGTCATTGAAATGTGTGTTCTCTTCAAAGACCACACATGGATCCACCAGTCTCATTGCATGTGTGTTATTTTTACTAACAACAACAAGAGTCATTGAAATGTGTGTTCTCTTTAGAGATCACACATGGATCCACTAGTGTCATTGAAATGTATGTTCTCTTCAGAGACCACACATGGATCCACCAGTGTCATTGCATGTGTGTTCTCTTCAGAGACCACACATGGATCCACCTATGTCATTGCATGTGTGTTCTTTTTACTAACAACAACTGGAGTCATTGCATGTGTGTTCTTTTCACATACCATATATGGATCCACCAGTGTCATTGCATGTGTGTTCTTTTCACAATCCACCTATGGATCCACCAGTGTCATTGCATGTGTGCTCTTTTTACTAACAACAACCAGAGTCATATCATGTGTGTTCTCTTCAAAGACCACACATGGATCCACCAGTGTCATTGCATGTGTGTTCTTTTTAATAACAACAACCAGAGTCATTGAAATGTGTGTTCGCTTCAGAGACCACACATGGATCCACCAGTGTCATTGCATGTGTGCTCTTTTTACTAACAACAACCAGAGTCATTGCATGTGTGTTCTCTTCAGAGACCACACATGGATACACCAGTGTCATTGCATGTGTGTTCTCTTTACTAACAACAACCAGAGTCATTGAAATGTGTGTTCTCTTCAGAGACCACACATGGATCCACCAGTGTCATTGCATGTGTGTTCTTTTTACTAACAACAAGCAGAGTCATTGCATGCGTGTTCTCTTCAGAGACCTCACATGGATCCACCAGTGTCATTCCATGTGTGTTCTTTTTACTAACAACAACCAGAGTCATTGAAATGTGTGTTCTCTTTAGATACCACACATGGATCCACCATTGTCATTGCATGTGTGTTCTTTTCACATACCACATATGGATCCAACAGTGTCATTGAAATGTGTGTTCTCTTCAGAGACCACACATGGATCCACCAGTGTCATTGCATGTGTTTTATTTTCACAGTCCACCTATGGATCCACTAGTGTCATTGCATGTGTCCTCTTTTTACTAACAACAACCAGAGGCACATGTGTGTTCTCTTCAGAGACCATACATGGATCCACCAGTGTCATTGCATGTGTGTTCTTTTTACTAACACAACCAGAGTCATTGAAATGTGTGTTCTCTTCAGAGACCACACATGGATCCACCTGTGTCATTGCATGTGTGTCCTCTTTTCTCAATCCACCTATGGATCCACCAGTGTCATTGCATGTGTGTTCTTTTTACTAACAACAACCAGAGTCATTGCATGTGTGTTCTTTTCCCATACCACATATGGATCCACTACTGTCATTGCATGTGTGCTATTTTCACAATCCACCTATGGATCCATCAGTGTCATTGCATGTGTGTTCTTTTTACTAACAACAACCAGAGTCATTGCATGTGTGTTCTTTTCACATACCACGTATGGATCCACAGTCTCATTGCATGTGTGTTCTTTTCACAATCCACCTATGGATCCACTAGTGTCATTGCATGTGCTCTTTTACTAACAACAACCTAAGTCATTGCATGTTTGTTCTCATTAGAGACCACACTTGGATCCACCAGTGTCATTGCATGTGTGTTCTTTTTACTAACAACAACCAGAGTCATTGAAATGTGTGTTCTCTTCAGAGACCACACATGGAACACCAGTGCCATTGCATGTGTGTTCTTTTCACATACCACATATGCATCCACCAGTGTCATTGAAATGTGTGTTCTCTTCAAAGACCACACATGGATCCACCAAATGTCATTGCATGTGTGCTCTTTTCACAATTCACCTATGGATCCACCAGTATCATTGCACGAGTGCTATTTTTACTAACAACAACCAGTCATTGAAATGTGTGTTCTCTTCAGAGATCACAAATGGATCCACTAGTGTCATTGAAATGTATGTTCTCTTTAGAGACCACACATGGATCCAATGTGTCATTTCATGTGTGTTCTTTTTACTAACAACAACTTGAGTCATTGCATGTGTGTTCTTTTCACATACCACATATGGATCCACCAGTGTCATTGCATGTGTGTTCTTTTCACAATCCACCTATGGATCCACCAGTGTCATTGCATGTGTGCTCTTTTTACTAACAACAACCAGAGTCATATCATGTGTGTTCTCTTCAAAGACCACACATGGATCCACCAGTGTCATTGCATGTGTGTTCTTTTTACTAACAACAACCAGAGTCATTGAAATGTGTGTTCGCTTCAGAGACCACACATGGATCCACCAGTGTCATTGCATGTGTGTGCTCTTTTCACAATCCACCTATGGATCCACCAGTGTTATTGCATGTGTGCTCTTTTTACTAACAACAAGCAGAGTCATGGCATGTGTGTTCTCTTCAGAGACCACACATGGATACACTGATGTCATTGCATGTGTGTTCTCTTTACTAACAACAACAGTAATTGAAATGTGTGTTCTCTTCAGAGACCACACATGGATCCTGATGTCATTGCATGTGTGTTCTTTTACTAACAACAAGCAGTCATTGCATGTGTGTTCTCTTCAGAGACCTCACATGGATCCACCAGTGTCATTCCATGTGTGTTCTTTTTACTAACAACAACCAGAGTCATTGAAATGTGTGTTCTCTTTAGATACCACACATGGATCCACCATTGTCATTGCATGTGTGTTCTTTTCACATACCACATATGGATCCAACAGTGTCATTGAAATGTGTGTTCTCTTCAGAGACCACACATGGATCCACCAGTGTCATTGCATGTGTTTTATTTTCACAGTCCACCTATGGATCCACTAGTGTCATTGCACGTGTCCTCTTTTTACTAACAACAACCAGAGTCACATGTGTGTTCTCTTCAGAGACCATACATGGATCCACCAGTGTCATTGCATGTGTGTTCTTTTTACTAACACAACCAGAGTCATTGAAATGTGTGTTCTCTTCAGAGACCACACATGGATCCACATGTCATTGCATGTGTGTCTTTTCTCAATCCACCTATGGATCCACCAGTGTCATTGCATGTGTGTTCTTTTTACTAACAACAACCAGAGTCATTGCATGTGTGTTCTTTTCCCATACCACATATGGATCCACTACTGTCATTGCATGTGTGCTCTTTTCACAATCCACCTATGGATCCATCAGTGTCATTGCATGTGTGTTCTTTTTACTAACAACAACCAGAGTCATTGCATGTGTGTTCTTTTCACATACCACGTATGGATCCACCAGTCTCATTGCATGTGTGTTCTTTTCACAATCTACACATGGATCCACCTGTGTCATTGCATGTGTGTTCTTTTTACTAACAACAACTGGAGTCATTGCATGTGTGTTCTTTTCACATACCACATATGGATCCACCAGTGTCATTGCATGTGTGCTCTTTTCACAATCCACTATGGATCCACCAGTGTCATTGCCTGTGTGTTCTTTTTACAAACAACAACCAGAGTCATCACATGTGTGTTCTTTTCACATACCACATATGGATCCACCAGTGTCATTGCATGTGTGCTCTTTTCACAATCCACCTATGGATCCACCAGTGTCATTGCATGTGTGTTCTTTTTACTAACAACAACGGCAGTCATTGCATGCATGTTCTTTTCATACCACGTATGGTTCCACCAGTGTCATTGCATGTGTGTTCTTTTGACAATCCACCTATGGATCCACTAGTGTCATTGCATGTCTGCTCTTTTTACTAACAACAACCTGAGTCATTGCATGTTTGTTCTCTTTAGAGAGCACACATGGATCCACCAGTGTCATTGCATGTGTGCTCTTTTTACTAACGACAACCAGAGTCATTGAAATGTGTGTTCTCTTCAGAGACCACACATGGATCCACCAGTGTCATTGCATGTGTGGTCTCTAGATCCACTAGTGTCATTGCATGTGTGTTCTTTTTACTAACAACAACTGGAGTCATTGCATGTGTGTTCTTTTCACATACCACATATGGATCCACCAATGTCATTGCATGTGTGCTCTTTTCACAATCCACCTATGGATCCATCAGTGTCATTGCATGTGTGTTCTTTTTACTAACAACAACCAGAGTCATTGGATGTGTGTTCTTTTCACATACCACATATGGATCCACCAGTGTCATTGCATGTGTGTTCTTTTCACAATCCACCTATGGATCCACCAGTGTTATTGCATGTGTGCCCTTTTTACTAACAACAAGCAGAGTCATTACATGTGTGTTCTCTTGAGAGACCACACATGGATCCACCAGTGTCATTCCATGTGTGTTCTTTTTAATAACAACAACCAGAGTCATTGAAATGTGTGTTCTCTTTAGATACCACACATGGATCCACCAGTGTCATTGCATGTGTGTTCTTTTCACATACCACATATGGATTTCATTGAAATGTGTGTTCTCTTCAGAGACCACACATGGATCCACCACTGTCATTGCATGTGTTTTCTTTTCACAATCCACCTATGGATCCACCAGTGTCATTGCATGTGTGCTCTTTTTACTAACAACAACCAGAGTCATTGCATGTGTGTTCTCTTCAGAGACCATACATGGATCTACAAGTGTCATTGCAGGTGTGTTCTTTTTACTAACAACAACCAGAGTCATTGCATGTGTGTTCTTTTCCCATACCACATATGGATCCACTATTGTCATTGCATGTGTGCTCTTTTCACAATCCACCTATGGATCCACCAGTGTCATTGCATGTGTGTTCTTTTTTCTAACAACAACCAGAGACATTGCATGTGTGTTCTTTTCACATACCACGTATGGATCCACCAGTGTCATTGCATGTCTGTTCTTTTCACAATCCACCTATGGATCCACCAGTGTCATTGCATGTGTGCTCTTTTTACTAACAACAACCTAAGTCATTGCATGTTTGTTCTCTTTAGAGACCACACATGGATCCACCAGTGTCATTGCATGTGTGTTCTTTTAACTGACAACAACCAGTCATTGAAATGTGTGTTCTCTTCAAAGACCACACATGGAACACCAAAGGTCATTATATGTGTGTTCTTTCACATTCCACATATGGATCCACCAGTGTCATTGAAATGTGTGTTCTCTTCAAAGACCACACATGGATCCACCAGTCTCATTGCATGTGTGCTATTTTTACTAACAACAACAAGAGTCATTGAAATGTGTGTTCTCTTTAGAGATCACACATGGATCCACTAGTGTCATTGAAATGTATGTTCTCTTCAGAGACCACACATGGATCCACCAGTGTCATTGCATGTGTGTTCTCTTCAGAGACCACACATGGATCCACCTATGTCATTGCATGTGTGTTCTTTTTACTAACAACAACTGGAGTCATTGCATGTGTGTTCTTTTCACATACCACATATGGATCCACCAGTGTCATTGCATGTGTGTTCTTTTCACAATCCACCTATGGATCCATCAGTGTCATTGCATGTGTGTTCTTTTTACTAACAACAAGAGTCATTGGATGTGTGTTCTTTTCACATACCACATATGGATCCACCAGTGTCATTGCATGTGTGTTCTTTTCACAATCCACCTATGGATCCACCAGTGTTATTGCATGTGTGCCCTTTTTACTAACAACAAGCAGAGTCATTACATGTGTGTTTTCTTGAGAGACCACACATGGATCCACCAGTGTCATTCCATGTGTGTTCTTTTTAATAACAACAACCAGAGTCATTGAAATGTGTGTTCTCTTTAGATACCACACATGGATCCACCAGTGTCATTGCATGTGTGTTCTTTTCACATACCACATATGGATTTCATCGAAATGTGTGTTCTCTTCAGAGACCACACATGGATCCACCACTGTCATTGCATGTGTTTTCTTTTCACAATCCACCTATGGATCCACCAGTGTCATTGCATGTGTGCTCTTTTTACTAACAACAACCAGAGTCATTGCATGTGTGTTCTCTTCAGAGACCATACATGGATCTACCAGTGTCATTGCATGTGTGTTCTTTTTACTAACAACAACCAGAGTCATTGCATGTGTGTTCTTTTCGCATACCACATATGGATCCACTACTGTCATTGCATGTGTGCTCTTTTCACAATCCACCTATGGATCCACCAGTGTCATTGCATGTGTGTTCTTTTTACTAACAACAACCAGAGACATTGCATGTGTGTTCTTTTCACATACCACGTATGGATCCACCAGTGTCATTGCTTGTCTGTTCTTTTCACAATCCACCTATGGATCCACCAGTGTCATTGCATGTGTGCTCTTTTTACTAACAACAACCTAAGTCATTGCATGTTTGTTCTCTTTAGAGACCACACATGGATCCACCAGTGTCATTTCATGTGTGTTCTTTTTACTAACAACAACCAGAGTCATTGAGATGTGTGTTCTCTTCAAAGACCACACATGGAACACCAGTGTCATTGCATGTGTGTTCTTTTCACATACCACATATGCATCCACCAGTGTCATTGAAATGTGTGTTCTCTTCAAAGTCCAGACATGGATCCACCAGTGTCATTGCATGTGTGCTCTTTTTACTAACAACAACCTAAGTCATTGCATGTTTGTTCTCTTCAGAGACCACACATGGATCCACCAGTGTCATTGCATGTGTGTTCTTTTTACTAACAACAACCAGAGTCATTGAAATGTGTGTTCTCTTTAGAGACCACACATGGATCCACCAGTGTCATTGCATGTGTGTTCTTTTTACTAACAACCAGAGTCATTGAAATGTGTGTTCTCTTCAGAGACCACACATGGAACACCAGTGTCATTGCATGTGTGTTCTTTTCACATACCACATATGCATCCACAAGTGTCATTGAAATGTGTGTTCTCTTCAAAGACCACACATGGATCCACCAGTGTCATTGCATGTGTGCTCTTTTCACAATCCACCTATGGATCCACCAGTATCATTGCACGTGTGCTATTTTTACTAACAACCAGAGTCATTGAAATGTGTGTTCTCTTCAGAGATCACACATGGATCCACTAGTGTCATTGAAATGTATGTTCTCTTTCAGACCACACATGGATCCACCAGTGTCATTGCATGTGTGTTCTCTTCAGAGACCACACATGGATCCACCTATGTCATTGCATGTGTGTTCTTTTTACTAACAACAACTGGAGTCATTGCATGTGTGTTCTTTTCACATACCACATATGGATCCACCAGTGTCATTGCATGTGTGTTCTTTTCACAATCCACCTATGGATCCACCAGTGTCATTGCATGTGTGCTCTTTGTACTAACAACAACCAGAGTCATATCATGTGTGTTCTCTTCAAAGACCACACACGGATCCACCAGTGTCATTGCATGTGTGTTCTTTTTATTAAAAACAACCAGAGTCACTTAACTGTGTGTTCTGTTTAGAGACCACACATGGATCCACCAGGGTCATTGCATGTGTGTTCTTTTCACAATCCACCTATGGATCCACCAGTGTCATTGCATGTGTGCTCTTTTTACTAACAACAACCAGAGTCATTGCATGTGTGTTCTCTTCAGAGACCACACATGGATACACCAGTGTCATTGCATGTGTGTTCTCTTTACTCACAACAACCAGAGTCACTGAAATGTGTGTTCTCTTCACAGACCACACATGGATCCATGTCATTGCATGTGTGTTCTTTTACTAACAACAAGCGAGTCATTGCATGTGTGTTCTCTTCAGAGACCTCACATGGATCCACCATGTCATTCCATGTGTGTGCTTTTACTAACAACAACAGAGTCATTGAAATGTGTGTTCTCTTTAGATACCACACATGGATCCACCATTGTCATTGCATGTGTGTTCTTTTCACATACCACCTATGGATCCACAAGTGTCATTGAAATGTGTGTTCTCTTGAGACCACACATGGATCCACCAGTGTCATTGCATGTGTTTATTTTTCAGTCCACCTATGGATCCACTAGTGTCATTGCATGTGTCCTCTTTTTACTAACAACAACCAGAGTCACATGTGTGTTCTCTTGAGACCATACATGGATCCACCAGTGTCATTGCATGTGTGTTCTTTTTACTAACACAACCAGAGTCATTGAAATGTGTGTTCTCTTCAGAGACCACACATGGATCCACCTGTGTCATTGCATGTGTGTCCTCTTTTCTAAATCCACATATGGATCCACCAGTGTCATTTCATGTGTGTTCTTTTTACTAACAACAACTTGAGTCATTGCATGTGTGTTCTTTTCACATACCACATATGGATCCACTAGTGTCATTGCATGTGTGCTCTTTTCACAATCCACCTATGGATCCATCAGTGTCATTGCATGTGTGTTCTTTTTACTAACAACAACCAGAGTCATTGCATGTGTGTTCTTTTCACATACCACGTATGGATCCACCAGTCTCATTGCATGTGTGTTCTTTTCACAATCCACCTATGGATCCACTAGTGTCATTGCATGTGTGCTCTTTTTACTAACAACAACCTAAGTCATTGCATGTTTGTTCTCATTAGAGACCACACTTGGATCCACCAGTGTCATTGCATGTGTGTTCTTTTTACTAACAACAACCAGAGTCATTGAAATGTGTGTTCTCTTCAGAGACAACACATTGAACACCTGATGTCATTGCATGTGTGTTCTTTTCACATACCACATATGCATCCACCAGTGTCATTGAAATGTGTGTTCTCTTCAAAGACCACACATGGATCCACCAGTGTCATTGCATGTGTGCTCTTTTCACAATCCACCTATGGATCCACCAGTATCATTGCATGTGTGCTATTTTTACTAACAACAACCAGAGTCATTGAAATGTGTGTTCTCTTCAGAGATCACAAATGGATCCACTAGTGTCATTGAAATGTATGTTCTCTTTAGAGACCACACATGGATCCACCAGTGTCATTGCATGTGTGCTCTTTTTACTAACAACAACCAGAGTCATTGCATGTGTGTTCTCTTCAGAGACCATACTTGGATCCACCAGTGTCATTGCATGTGTGTTTTTTTACTAACACAACCAGAGTCATTGAAATGTGTGTTCTCTTTAGAGACCACACATGGATCCACCTGTGTCATTGCATGTGTGTGCTCTTTTCACAATCCACCTATGGATCCACCAGTGTCATTGCATGTGTGTTCTTTTTACTAACAACAACTAGAGTCATTGCATGTGTGTTCTTTTCCCATACCACATATGGATCGACTACTGTCATTGCATATCTTCTCTTTTCACAATCCACCTATGGATCCACCAGTGCCATTGCATGTGTGTTCTTTTTACTAACAACAACTAGAGTCATTGCATGTGTGTTCTTTTCACATACCACGTATGGATCCACCAGTGTCATTGCATGTGTGTTCTTTTCACAATCCACCTATGGATCCACCAGTGTCATTGCATGTGTGCTCTTTTTACTAAAAACAACCTGAGTCATTGCATGTTTGTTCTCTTTAGAGACCACACATGGATCCACTAGTGTCATTGCATGTGTGCTCTTTTTACTAACAACAACCAGAGTCATTGAAATGTGTGTTCTCTTCAGAGACCACACATGGATCCACCAGTGTCATTGCATGTGTGTTCTTTTCACATACCACATATGGATCCAATAGTGTCATTGAAATGTGTGTTGTCTTCAGAGACCACACATGGATCCACCAGTGTCATTGCATGTGTTTTCTTTTCACAATCCACCTATGGATCCACCAGTGTCATTGCATGTGTGCTCTTTTTACTAACAACAACCAGAGTCATTGAATGTATGTTATATTCAGAGAACATACATGGATCCTGATGTCATTGCATGTGTGTTCTTTTTACTAACACAACCAGAGTCATTGAAATGTGTGTTCTCTTCTGAGACCACACATGGATCCACCTGTGTCATTGCATGTGTGTCCTCTTTTCTCAATCCACCTGTGGATCCACCAGTGTCATTGCATGTGTGTTCTTTTTACTAACAACAACCAGAGTCATTGCATGTGTGTTCTTTTCACATACCACGTATGGATCCACCAGTGTCATTGCATGTGTGTTCTTTTCACAATCCACCAATGGATCCACCAGTGTCATTGCATGTGTGTTCTTTTTACTAACAACAACCAGAGTCATTGAAATGTGTGTTCTCTTCAGAGACCACACATGGAACACCAATGTCATTGCATGTGTGTTCTTTTCACATACCACATATGCATCCACAAGTGTCATTGAAATGTGTGTTCTCTTCAAAGACCACACATGGATCCACCAGTGTCATTGCATGTGTGCTCTTTTTACTAACAACAACCAGAGTCATTGAAATGTGTGTTCTCTTGAGACCACACATGGAACAGATGTCATTGCATGTGTGTTCTTTCACATACCACATATGCATCCACAAGTGTCATTGAAATGTGTGTTCTCTTCAAAGACCACACATGGATCCACCAGTGTCATTGCATGTGTGCTCTTTTCACAATCCACCTATGGATCCACCAGTATCATTGCACGTGTGATATTTTTACTAACAACAACCAGAGTCATTGAAATGTGTGTTCTCTTCAGAGATCACACATGGATCCACTAGTGTCATTGAAATGTATGTTCTCTTCAGAGACCACACATGGATCCACCAGTGTCATTGCTTGTGTGTTCTCTTTAGAGACCACACATGGATCCACCTGTGTCATTGCATGTGTGTTCTTTTTACTAACAACAACTGGAGTCATTGCATGTGTGTTCTTTTCACATACCACATATGGATCCACTAGTGTCATTGCATGTGTGCTCTTTTCACAATCAACCTATGGATCCACCAGTGTCATTGCATGTGTGTTCTTTTTACAAACAACAACCAGAGTCATTGCATGTGTGTTCTCTTCAGAGACCACACATGGATACACCAGTGTCATTGCATGTGTGTTCTTTTTACTAACAACAACTGGAGTCATTGAAATGTGTGTTCTCTTCAGAGACCACACATGGATCCACCAGTGTCATTGCATGTGTGTTCTTTTCACATACCACATATGCATCCACCAGTGTCATTGAAATGTGTGTTCTCTTCAAAGACCACACATGGATCCACCAGTCTCATTGCATGTGTGTTATTTTTACTAACAACAACAAGAGTCATTGAAATGTGTGTTCTCTTTAGAGATCACACATGGATCCACTAGTGTCATTGAAATGTATGTTCTCTTCAGAGACCACACATGGATCCACCAGTGTCATTGCATGTGTGTTCTCTTCAGAGACCACACATGGATCCACCTATGTCATTGCATGTGTGTTCTTTTTACTAACAACAACTGGAGTCATTGCATGTGTGTTCTTTTCACATACCACATATGGATCCACCAGTGTCATTGCATGTGTGTTCTTTTCACAATCCACCTATGGATCCACCAGTGTCATTGCATGTGTGCTCTTTTTACTAACAACAACCAGAGTCATATCATGTGTGTTCTCTTCAAAGACCACACATGGATCCACCAGTGTCATTGCATGTGTGTTCTTTTTAATAACAACAACCAGAGTCATTGAAATGTGTGTTCGCTTCAGAGACCACACATGGATCCCTGATGTCATTGCATGTGTGATCTTTTTACTAACAACAACCAGAGTCATTGCATGTGTGTTCTCTTCAGAGACCACACATGGATACACCAGTGTCATTGCATGTGTGTTCTCTTTACTAACAACAACCAGAGTCACTAAAATGTGTGTTCTCTTCAGAGACCACACATGGATCCTGATGTCATTGCATGTGTGTTCTTTTTACTAACAACAAGCAGAGTCATTGCATGTGTGTTCTCTTCAGAGACCTCACATGGATCCACCAGTGTCATTCCATGTGTGTTCTTTTTACTAACAACAACCAGAGTCATTGAAATGTGTGTTCTCTTTAGATACCACACATGGATCCACCATTGTCATTGCATGTGTGTTCTTTTCACATACCACATATGGATCCAACAGTGTCATTGAAATGTGTGTTCTCTTCAGAGACCACACATGGATCCACCAGTGTCATTGCATGTGTTTTATTTTCACAGTCCACCTATGGATCCACTAGTGTCATTGCATGTGTCCTCTTTTTACTAACAACAACCAGAGTCACATGTGTGTTCTCTTCAGAGACCATACATGGATCCACCAGTGTCATTGCATGTGTGTTCTTTTTACTAACACAACCAGAGTCATTGAAATGTGTGTTCTCTTCAGAGACCACACATGGATCCACCTGTGTCATTGCATGTGTGTCCTCTTTTCTCAATCCACCTATGGATCCACCAGTGTCATTGCATGTGTGTTCTTTTTACTAACAACAACCAGAGTCATTGCATGTGTGTTCTTTTCCCATACCACATATGGATCCACTACTGTCATTGCATGTGTGCTATTTTCACAATCCACCTATGGATCCATCAGTGTCATTGCATGTGTGTTCTTTTTACTAACAACAACCAGAGTCATTGCATGTGTGTTCTTTTCACATACCACGTATGGATCCACCAGTCTCATTGCATGTGTGTTCTTTTCACAATCCACCTATGGATCCACTAGTGTCATTGCATGTGTGCTCTTTTTACTAACAACAACCTAAGTCATTGCATGTTTGTTCTCATTAGAGACCACACTTGGATCCACCAGTGTCATTGCATGTGTGTTCTTTTTACTAACAACAACCAGAGTCATTGAAATGTGTGTTCTCTTCAGAGACCACACATGGAACACCAGTGCCATTGCATGTGTGTTCTTTTCACATACCACATATGCATCCACCAGTGTCATTGAAATGTGTGTTCTCTTCAAAGACCACACATGGATCCACCAGTGTCATTGCATGTGTGCTCTTTTCACAATCCACCTATGGATCCACCAGTATCATTGCATGTGTGCTATTTTTACTAACAACAACCAGAGTCATTGAAATGTGTGTTCTCTTCAGAGATCACAAATGGATCCACTAGTGTCATTGAAATGTATGTTCTCTTTAGAGACCACACATGGATCCACCTGTGTCATTGCATGTGTGTTCTTTTTACTAACAACAACTGGAGTCATTGCATGTGTGTTCTTTTCACATACCACATATGGATCCACCAGTGTCATTGCATGTGTGTTCTTTTCACAATCCACCTATGGATCCACCAGTGTCATTGCATGTGTGCTCTTTTTACTAACAACAACCAGAGTCATATCATGTGTGTTCTCTTCAAAGACCACACATGGATCCACCAGTGTCATTGCATGTGTGTTCTTTTTACTAACAACAACCAGAGTCATTGAAATGTGTGTTCGCTTCAGAGACCACACATGGATCCACCAGTGTCATTGCATGTGTGTGCTCTTTTCACAATCCACCTATGGATCCACCAGTGTCATTGCATGTGTGCTCTTTTTACTAACAACAACCAGAGTCATTGCATGTGTGTTCTCTTCAGAGACCACACATGGATACACCAGTGTCAATGCATGTGTGTTCTCTTTACTAACAACAAACAGAGTAATTGAAATGTGTGTTCTCTTCAGAGACCACACATGGATCCACCAGTGTCATTGCATGTGTGTTCTTTTTACTAACAACAAGCAGAGTCATTGCATGTGTGTTCTCTTCAGAGACCTCACATGGATCCACCAGTGTCATTCCATGTGTGTTCTTTTTACTAACAACAACCAGAGTCATTGAAATGTGTGTTCTCTTTAGATACCACACATGGATCCACCATTGTCATTGCATGTGTGTTCTTTTCACATACCACATATGGATCCAACAGTGTCATTGAAATGTGTGTTCTCTTCAGAGACCACACATGGATCCACCAGTGTCATTGCATGTGTTTTATTTTCAACGTCCACCTATGGATCCACTAGTGTCATTGCACGTGTCCTCTTTTTACTAACAACAACCAGAGTCACATGTGTGTTCTCTTCAGAGACCATACATGGATCCACCAGTGTCATTGCATGTGTGTTCTTTTTACTAACACAACCAGAGTCATTGAAATGTGTGTTCTCTTCAGAGACCACACATGGATCCACCTGTGTCATTGCATGTGTGTCCTCTTTTCTCAATCCACCTATGGATCCACCAGTGTCATTGCATGTGTGTTCTTTTTACTAACAACAACCAGAGTCATTGCATGTGTGTTCTTTTCCCATACCACATATGGATCCACTACTGTCATTGCATGTGTGCTCTTTTCACAATCCACCTATGGATCCATCAGTGTCATTGCATGTGTGTTCTTTTTACTAACAACAACCAGAGTCATTGCATGTGTGTTCTTTTCACATACCACGTATGGATCCACCAGTCTCATTGCATGTGTGTTCTTTTCACAATCTACACATGGATCCACCTGTGTCATTGCATGTGTGTTCTTTTTACTAACAACAACTGGAGTCATTGCATGTGTGTTCTTTTCACATACCACATATGGATCCACCAGTGTCATTGCATGTGTGCTCTTTTCACAATCCACTATGGATCCACCAGTGTCATTGCCTGTGTGTTCTTTTTACAAACAACAACCAGAGTCATCACATGTGTGTTCTTTTCACATACCACATATGGATCCACCAGTGTCATTGCATGTGTGCTCTTTTCACAATCCACCTATGGATCCACCAGTGTCATTGCATGTGTGTTCTTTTTACTAACAACAACCAGAGTCATTGCATGTGTGTTCTTTTCACATACCACGTATGGTTCCACCAGTGTCATTGCATGTGTGTTCTTTTCACAATCCACCTATGGATCCACTAGTGTCATTGCATGTCTGCTCTTTTTACTAACAACAACCTGAGTCATTGCATGTTTGTTCTCTTTAGAGAGCACACATGGATCCACCAGTGTCATTGCATGTGTGCTCTTTTTACTAACGACAACCAGAGTCATTGAAATGTGTGTTCTCTTCAGAGACCACACATGGATCCACCAGTGTCATTGCATGTGTGGTCTCTAGATCCACTAGTGTCATTGCATGTGTGTTCTTTTTACTAACAACAACTGGAGTCATTGCATGTGTGTTCTTTTCACATACCACATATGGATCCACCAATGTCATTGCATGTGTGCTCTTTTCACAATCCACCTATGGATCCATCAGTGTCATTGCATGTGTGTTCTTTTTACTAACAACAACCAGAGTCATTGGATGTGTGTTCTTTTCACATACCACATATGGATCCACCAGTGTCATTGCATGTGTGTTCTTTTCACAATCCACCTATGGATCCACCAGTGTTATTGCATGTGTGCCCTTTTTACTAACAACAAGCAGAGTCATTACATGTGTGTTCTCTTGAGAGACCACACATGGATCCACCAGTGTCATTCCATGTGTGTTCTTTTTAATAACAGCAACCAGAGTCATTGAAATGTGTGTTCTCTTTAGATACCACACATGGATCCACCAGTGTCATTGCATGTGTGTTCTTTTCACATACCACATATGGATTTAATTGAAATGTGTGTTCTCTTCAGAGACCACACATGGATCCACCACTGTCATTGCATGTGTTTTCTTTTCACAATCCACCTATGGATCCACCAGTGTCATTGCATGTGTGCTCTTTTTACTAACAACAACCAGAGTCATTGCATGTGTGTTCTCTTCAGAGACCATACATGGATCTACAAGTGTCATTGCAGGTGTGTTCTTTTTACTAACAACAACCAGAGTCATTGCATGTGTGTTCTTTTCCCATACCACATATGGATCCACTATTGTCATTGCATGTGTGCTCTTTTCACAATCCACCTATGGATCCACCAGTGTCATTGCATGTGTGTTCTTTTTTCTAACAACAACCAGAGACATTGCATGTGTGTTCTTTTCACATACCACGTATGGATCCACCAGTGTCATTGCATGTCTGTTCTTTTCACAATCCACCTATGGATCCACCAGTGTCATTGCATGTGTGCTCTTTTTACTAACAACAACCTAAGTCATTGCATGTTTGTTCTCTTTAGAGACCACACATGGATCCACCAGTGTCATTGCATGTGTGTTCTTTTTACTAACAACAACCAGAGTCATTGAAATGTGTGTTCTCTTCAAAGACCACACATGGAACACCAGTGTCATTATATGTGTGTTCTTTTCACATACCACATATGCATCCACCAGTGTCATTGAAATGTGTGTTCTCTTCAAAGACCACACATGGATCCACCAGTCTCATTGCATGTGTGCTATTTTTACTAACAACAACAAGAGTCATTGAAATGTGTGTTCTCTTTAGAGATCACACATGGATCCACTAGTGTCATTGAAATGTATGTTCTCTTCAGAGACCACACATGGATCCACCAGTGTCATTGCATGTGTGTTCTCTTCAGAGACCACACATGGATCCACCTATGTCATTGCATGTGTGTTCTTTTTACTAACAACAACTGGAGTCATTGCATGTGTGTTCTTTTCACATACCACATATGGATCCACCAGTGTCATTGCATGTGTGTTCTTTTCACAATCCACCTATGGATCCATCAGTGTCATTGCATGTGTGTTCTTTTTACTAACAACAACCAGAGTCATTGGATGTGTGTTCTTTTCACATACCACATATGGATCCACCAGTGTCATTGCATGTGTGTTCTTTTCACAATCCACCTATGGATCCACCAGTGTTATTGCATGTGTGCCCTTTTTACTAACAACAAGCAGAGTCATTACATGTGTGTTTTCTTGAGAGACCACACATGGATCCACCAGTGTCATTCCATGTGTGTTCTTTTTAATAACAACAACCAGAGTCATTGAAATGTGTGTTCTCTTTAGATACCACACATGGATCCACCAGTGTCATTGCATGTGTGTTCTTTTCACATACCACATATGGATTTCATCGAAATGTGTGTTCTCTTCAGAGACCACACATGGATCCACCACTGTCATTGCATGTGTTTTCTTTTCACAATCCACCTATGGATCCACCAGTGTCATTGCATGTGTGCTCTTTTTACTAACAACAACAGGAGTCATTGCATGTGTGTTCTCTTGAGACCATACATGGATCTACCGATGTCATTGCATGTGTGTTCTTTTACTAACAACCACCGAGTCATTGCATGTGTGTTCTTTTCAGATACCACATATGGATCCACTACTGTCATTGCATGTGTGCTCTTTTCACAATCCACCTATGGATCCACCAGTGTCATTGCATGTGTGTTCTTTTTACTAACAACAACCAGAGACATTGCATGTGTGTTCTTTTCACATACCACGTATGGATCCACAGTGTCATTGCTTGCATTCTTTTCACAATCCACCTATGGATCCACCAGTGTCATTGCATGTGTGCTCTTTTTACTAACAACAACCTAAGTCATTGCATGTTTGTTCTCTTTAGAGACCACACATGGATCCACCAGTGTCATTTCATGTGTGTTCTTTTTACTAACAACAACCAGAGTCATTGAGATGTGTGTTCTCTTCAAAGACCACACATGGAACACCAGTGTCATTGCATGTGTGTTCTTTTCACATACCACATATGCATCCACCAGTGTCATTGAAATGTGTGTTCTCTTCAAAGTCCAGACATGGATCCACCAGTGTCATTGCATGTGTGCTCTTTTTACTAACACCAACCTAAGTCATTGCATGTTTGTTCTCTTCAGAGACCACACATGGATCCACCAGTGTCATTGCATGTGTGTTCTTTTTACTAACAACAACCAGAGTCATTGAAATGTGTGTTCTCTTTAGAGACCACACATGGATCCACCAGTGTCATTGCATGTGTGTTCTTTTTACTAACAACCAGAGTCATTGAAATGTGTGTTCTCTTCAGAGACCACACATGGAACACCAGTGTCATTGCATGTGTGTTCTTTTCACATACCACATATGCATCCACAAGTGTCATTGAAATGTGTGTTCTCTTCAAAGACCACACATGGATCCCTGATGTCAGTGCATGTGTGCTCTTTTCACAATCCACCTATGGATCCACCAGTATCATTGCACGTGTGCTATTTTTACTAACAACCAGAGTCATTGAAATGTGTGTTCTCTTCAGAGATCACACATGGATCCACTAGTGTCATTGAAATGTATGTTCTCTTCAGAGACCACACATGGATCCACCAGTGTCATTGCATGTGTGTTCTCTTCAGAGACCACACATGGATCCACCTATGTCATTGCATGTGTGTTCTTTTTACTAACAACAACTGGAGTCATTGCATGTGTGTTCTTTTCACATACCACATATGGATCCACCAGTGTCATTGCATGTGTGTTCTTTTCACAATCCACCTATGGATCCACCAGTGTCATTGCATGTGTGCTCTTTGTACTAACAACAACCAGAGTCATATCATGTGTGTTCTCTTCAAAGACCACACATGGATCCACCAGTGTCATTGCATGTGTGTTCTTTTTACTAACAACAACCAGAGTCATTGAAATGTGTGTTCGCTTCAGAGACCACACATGGATCCACCAGTGTCATTGCATTTGTGTACTCTTTTCACAATCCACCTATGGATCCACTAGTATCATTGCATGTGTGCTCTTTTTACTAACAACAACCAGAGTCATTGCATGTGTGTTCTCATCAGAGACCACACATGGATACACCAGTGTCATTGCATGTGTGTTCTTTTTACTAACAACAACCAGAGTCATTGAAATGTGTGTTCGCTTCAGAGACCACACATGGATCCACCAGTGTCATGTCATGTGTGTGCTCTTTTCACAACCCACCTATGGATCCACCAGTGTCATTGCATGTGTGTTCTTTTTACTAACAACAACTTGAGTCATTGCATGTGTGTTCTTTTAACATACCACATATGGATTCACCAGTGTCATTGCATGTGTGTTCTTTTTACTAACAACAACTGGAGTCATTGCATGTGTGTTCTTTTCACATACCACATATGGATCCACTACTGTCATTGCCTGTGTGCTCTTTTCACAATCCACCTATGGATCCACCAGGGTTATTGCATGTGTGTTCTTTTTACTAACAACAACCAGAGTCATTGCATGTGTGTTCTTTTCACATACCACGTATGGATCCACCAGTCTCATTGCATGTGTGTTGTTTTCACAATCCACACATGGATCCACCTGTGTCATTGCATGTGTGTTCTTTTTACTAACAACAACTGGAGTCATTGCATGTGTGTTCTTTTCACATACCACATATGGATCCACCAGTGTCATTGCATGTGTGCTCTTTTCACAATCCACCTATGGATCCACCAGTGTCATTGCCTGTGTGTTCTTTTTACAAACAACAACCAGAGTCATCGCATGTGTGTTCTTTTCACATACCACATATGGATCCACCAGTGTCATTGCATGTGTGCTCTTTTCACAATCCACCTATGGATCCACCAGTGTCATTGCATGTGTGTTATTTTTACTAACAACAACCAGAGTCATTGCATGTGTGTTCTTTTCACATACCACGTATGGTTCCACCAGTGTCATTGCATGTGTGTTCTTTTCACAATCCACCTATGGATCCACTAGTGTCATTGCATGTCTGCTCTTTTTACTAACAACAACCTGAGTCATTGCATGTTTGTTCTCTTTAGAGAGCACACATGGATCCATCAGTGTCATTGCATGTGTGCTCTTTTTACTAACGACAACCAGAGTCATTGAAATGTGTGTTCTCTTCAGAGACCACACATGGATCCACCAGTGTCATTGCATGTGTGGTCTCTAGATCCACTAGTGTCATTGCATGTGTGTTCTTTTTACTAACAACAACTGGAGTCATTGCATGTGTGTTCTTTTCACATACCACATATGGATCCACCAATGTCATTCCATGTGTGCTCTTTTTCACAATCCACCTATGGATCCACCAGTGTCATTGCATGTGTGTTCTTTTTACTAACAACCAGAGTCATTGGATGTGTGTTCTTTTCACATACCACATATGGATCCACCAGTGTCATTGCATGTGTGTTCTTTTCACAATCCACCTATGGATCCACCAGTGTTATTGCATGTGTGCCCTTTTTACTAACAACAAGCAGAGTCATTACATGTGTGTTCTCTTGAGAGACCACACATGGATCCACCAGTGTCATTCCATGTGTGTTCTTTTTAATAACAACAACCAGAGTCATTGAAATGTGTGTTCTCTTTAGATACCACACATGGATCAACTAGTGTCATTGCATGTGTGTTCTTTTCACATACCACATATGGATTTCATTGAAATGTGTGTTCTCTTCAGAGACCACACATGGATCCACCACTGTCATTGCATGTGTTTTCTTTTCACAATCCACCTATGGATCCACCAGTGTCATTGCATGTGTGCTCTTTTTACTAACAACAACCAGAGTCATTGCATGTGTGTTCTCTTCAGAGACCATACATGGATCTACCAGTGTCATTGCATGTGTGTTCTTTTTACTAACAACAACCAGAGTCATTGCATGTGTGTTCTTTTCCCATACCACATATGGATCCACTATTGTCATTGCATGTGTGCTCTTTTCACGATCCACCTATGGATCCACCAGTGTCATTGCATGTGTGTTCTTTTTACTAACAACAACCAGAGACATTGCATGTGTGTTCTTTTCACATACCACGTATGGATCCACCAGTGTCATTGCATGTCTGTTCTTTTCACAATCCACCTATAGATCCACCAGTGTCATTGCATGTGTGCTCTTTTTACTAACAACAACCTAAGTCATTGCATGTTTATTCTCTTTAGAGACCACACATGGATCCACCAGTGTCATTGCATGTGTGTTCTTTTTACTAACAACAACCAGAGTCATTGAAATGTGTGTTCTCTTCAAAGACCACACATGGAACACCAGTGTCATTATATGTGTGTTCTTTTCACATACCACATATGCATCCACCAGTGTCATTGAAATGTGTGTTCTCTTCAAAGACCACACATGGATCCACCAGTCTCATTGCATGTGTGCTATTTTTACTAACAACAACAAGAGTCATTGAAATGTGTGTTCTCTTTAGAGATCACACATGGATCCACTAGTGTCATTGAAATGTATGTTCTCTTCAGAGACCACACATGGATCCACCAGTGTCATTGCATGTGTGTTCTCTTCAGAGACCACACATGGATCCACCTATGTCATTGCATGTGTGTTCTTTTACTAACAACTGGAGTCATTGCATGTGTGTTCTTTTCACATACCACATATGGATCCACCAGTGTCATTGCATGTGTGTTCTTTTCACAATCCACCTATGGATCCATCAGTGTCATTGCATGTGTGTTCTTTTTACTAACAACAACCAGAGTCATTGGATGTGTGTTCTTTTCACATACCACATATGGATCCACCAGTGTCATTGCATGTGTGTTCTTTTCTCAATCCACCTATGGATCCACCAGTGTTATTGCATGTGTGCCCTTTTTACTAACAACAAGCAGAGTCATTACATGTGTGTTTTCTTGAGAGACCACACATGGATCCACCAGTATCATTCCATGTGTGTTCTTTTTAATAACAACAACCAGAGTCATTGAAATGTGTGTTCTCTTTAGATACCACACATGGATCCACCAGTGTCATTGCATGTGTGTTCTTTTCACATACCACATATGGATTTCATTGAAATGTGTGTTCTCTTCAGAGACCACACATGGATCCACCACTGTCATTGCATGTGTTTTCTTTTCACAATCCACCTATGGATCCACCAGTGTCATTGCATGTGTGCTCTTTTTACTAACAACAACCAGAGTCATTGCATGTGTGTTCTCTTCAGAGACCATACATGGATCTACCAGTGTCATTGCATGTGTGTTCTTTTTACTAACAACAACCAGAGTCATTGCATGTGTGTTCTTTTCCCATACCACATATGGATCCACTACTGTCATTGCATGTGTGCTCTTTTCACAATCCACCTATGGATCCACCAGTGTCATTGCATGTGTTTTCTTTTTACTAACAACAACCAGAGACATTGCATGTGTGTTCTTTTCACATACCACGTATGGATCCACCAGTGTCATTGCATGTCCGTTCTTTTCACAATCCACCTATGGATCCACCAGTGTCATTGCATGTGTGCTCTTTTTACTAACAACAACCTAAGTCATTGCATGTTTGTTCTCTTTAGAGACCACACATGGATCCACCAGTGTCATTTCATGTGTGTTCTTTTTACTAACAACAACCAGAGTCATTGAAATGTGTGTTCTCTTCAAAGACCACACATGGAACACCAGTGTCATTGCATGTGTGTTCTTTTCACATACCACATATGCATCCACCAGTGTCATTGAAATGTGTGTTCTCTTCAAAGTCCACACATGGATCCACCAGTGTCATTGCATGTGTGCTCTTTTTACTAACAACAACCTAAGTCATTGGATGTTTGTTCTCTTAAGAGACCACACATGGATCCACCAGTGTCATTGCATGTGTGTTCTTTTTACTAACAACAACCAGAGTCATTGAAATGTGTGTTCTCTTTAGAGACCACACATGGATCCACCAGTGTCATTGCATGTGTGTTCTTTTTACTAACAACTAGATTCATTGAAATGTGTGTTCTCTTCAGAGACCACACATGGAACACCAGTGTCATTGCATGTGTGTTCTTTTCCCATACCACATATGCATCCACAAGTGTCATTGAAATGTGTGTTCTCTTCAAAGACCACACATGGATCCACCAGTGTCATTGCATGTGTTTTCTTTTTACTAACAACAACCAGAGACATTGCATGTGTGTTCTTTTCACATACCACGTATGGATCCACCAGTGTCATTGCATGTCCGTTCTTTTCACAATCCACCTATGGATCCACCAGTGTCATTGCATGTGTGCTCTTTTTACTAACAACAACCTAAGTCATTGCATGTTTGTTCTCTTTAGAGACCACACATGGATCCACCAGTGTCATTTCATGTGTGTTCTTTTTACTAACAACAACCAGAGTCATTGAAATGTGTGTTCTCTTCAAAGACCACACATGGAACACCAGTGTCATTGCATGTGTGTTCTTTTCACATACCACATATGTATCCACCAGTGTCATTGAAATGTGTGTTCTCTTCAAAGTCCACACATGGATCCACCAGTGTCATTGCATGTGTGCTCTTTTTACTAACAACAACCTAAGTCATTGGATGTTTGTTCTCTTCAGAGACCACACATGGATCCACCAGTGTCATTGCATGTGTGTTCTTTTTACTAACAACAACCAGAGTCATTGAAATGTGTGTTCTCTTTAGAGACCACACATGGATCCACCAGTGTCATTGCATGTGTGTTCTTTTTACTAACAACCAGAGTCATTGAAATGTGTGTTCTCTTCAGAGACCACACATGGAACACCAGTGTCATTGCATGTGTGTTCTTTTCACATACCACATATGCATCCACAAGTGTCATTGAAATGTGTGTTCTCTTCAAAGACCACACATGGATCCTGATGTCATTGCATGTGTGCTCTTTTCACAATCCACCTATGGATCCACCAGTATCATTGCACGTGTGGTATTTTTACTAACAACCAGAGTCATTGAAATGTGTGTTCTCTTCAGAGATCACACATGGATCCACTAGTGTCATTGAAATGTATGTTCTCTTGAGACCACACATGGATCCACAGTGTCATTGCATGTGTGTTCTCTTGAGACCACACATGGATCCTATGTCATTGCATGTGTGTTCTTTTTACTAACAACAACTGGGGTCATTGCATGTGTGTAGTTTCACATACCACCAATGGATCCACCGGTGCCAGTGCAGGGGTGTTCTGTTCGCAAACCACCACTGGATCCACCAGGGTCATTGCATGTGTGCTCTTTGTACTAACAACAACAGAGTCATATCATGTGTGTTCTCTTCAAAGACCACACATGGATCCATCGATGTCATTGCATGTGTGTTCTTTTACTAACAACAACGAGTCATTGAAATGTGTGTTCTTGAGAGACCACATGGATCCTGAGTGTCATGTCATGTGTGTGCTCTTCACAACCCACCTATGTATCCACCAGTGTCATTGCATGTGTGTTCTTTTTACTAACAACAACTAGAGTCATTGCATGTGTGTTCTTTTCACATACCACATATGGATTCACAGTGTCATTGCATGTGTGTTCTTTTACTAACAACAACTGGAGTCATTGCATGTGTGTTCTTTTCACATACCACATATGGATCCACCGTGTCATTGCATATGTGTTCTTTTCACAATCCACCTATGGATCCACGAGTTATTGCATGTGTGTTCTTTTACTAACCACAACTAGAGTCATTGCATGTGTGTTCTTTTCACATACCACACATGGATCCACCATTGTCATTCCATGTGTGTTCTTGTTACTAACAACAACCAGAGTCATTGCATGTGTGTTCTTTTCACATACCACATCTGGATCCACCAGTGTCATTGCATGTCTATTCTTTTCACAACCCACATATGGATCCACCAGTGTCATTCCATGTGTGCTCTTTTTACTAACAACAACTAGAGTCATTGCATGTGTGTTCTCTTCAGAGACCACACATGGATCCACCTGTGTCATTTCATGTGTGTTATTTTCTTGACAACAACGAGTCATTGAAATGTCTGTTCTCTTGAGACCACACATGGACCCCAGTGTCATTGCATGTGTGTTCTTTTTACTAACAACACTGAGTCATTGCATGTGTGTTCTTTTCACATACCACATATGGATCCACCAGTGTCATTGCATGTGGTCTTTTCAAATCCACATATGGATCCACTAGTGTCATTGCATGTGTGTTCTTTTACTAACAACAACGCGAGTCATTGCATGTGTGTTCTTTTCACATACCACATATGGATCCACCAGTGTCATTGCATGTGTGTTCTTTTCACAATCCACCTATGGATCCACCAGGGTTATTGCATGTGTGTTCTTTTTACTAACAACAACTAGAGTCATTGCATGTGTGTTCTTTTCACATACCACATATGGATTCACCAGTGTCATTGCATGTGTGTTCTTTTTACTAACAACAACCAGAGTCATTGCATGTGTGTTCTCTTCAGAGACCATACATGGATCTACCAGTGTCATTGCATGTGTGTTCTTTTTACTAACAACAACCAGAGTCATTGCATGTGTGTTCTTTTCCCATACCACATATGGATCCACTACTGTCATTGCATGTGTGCTCTTTTCACAATCCACCTATGGATCCACCAGTGTCATTGCATGTGTGTTCTTTTTACTAACAACAACCAGAGACATTGCATGTGTGTTCTTTTCACATACCACGTATGGATCCACCAATGTCATTGCATGTCTGTTCTTTTCACAATCCACCTTTGGATCCACCAGTGTCATTGCATGTGTGCTCTTTTTACTAACAACAACCTAAGTTATTGCATGTTTGTTCTCTTTAGAGACCACACATGGATCCACCAGTGTCATTTCATGTGTGTTCTTTTTACTAACAACAACCAGAGTCATTGAAATGTGTGTTCTCTTCAAAGACCACACATGGAACACCAGTGTCATTGCATGTGTGTTCTTTTCACATACCACATATGCATCCACCAGTGTCATTGAAATGTGTGTTCTCTTCAAAGTCCACACATGGATCCACCAGTGTCATTGCATGTGTGCTCTTTTTACTAACAACAACCTAAGTCATTGCATGTTTGTTCTCTTCAGAGACCACACATGGATCCACCAGTGTCATTGCATGTGTGTTCTTTTTACTAACAACAACCAGAGTCATTGAAATGTGTGTTCTCTTTAGAGACCACACATGGATCCACCAGTGTCATTGCATGTGTGTTCTTTTTACTAACAACCAGAGTCATTGAAATGTGTGTTCTCTTCAGAGACCACACATGGATCCTGATGTCATTGCATGTGTGTTCTTTTCACATACCACATATGCATCCACAAGTGTCATTGAAATGTGTGTTCTCTTCAAAGACCACACATGGATCCACCAGTGTCATTGCATGTGTGCTCTTTTCACAATCCACCTATGGATCCACCAGTATCATTGCACGTGTGGTATTTTTACTAACAACCAAAGTCATTGAAATGTGTGTTCTCTTCAGAGATCACACATGGATCCACTAGTGTCATTGAAATGTATGTTCTCTTCAGAGACCACACATGGATCCACCAGTGTCATTGCATGTGTGTTCTCTTCAGAGACCACACATGGATCCACCTATGTCATTGCATGTGTGTTCTTTTTACTAACAACTGAGTCTTTGCATGTGTGTTCTTTTCACATACCACATATGGATCCACCAGTGTCATTGCATGTGTGTTCTTTTCATAATCCACCTATGGATCCACCAGTGTCATTGCATGTGTGCTCTTTGTACTAACAACAACCAGAGTCATATCATGTGTGTTCTCTTCAAAGACCACACATGGATCCATCAGTGTCATTGCATGTGTGTTCTTTTTACTAACAACAACCAGAGTCATTGAAATGTGTGTTCGCTTGAGACCACACATGGATCCTGATGTCATTGCATGTGTGCTCTTTTCACAATCCACCTATGGATCCACCAGTGTCATTGCATGTGTGTTCTTTTTACTAACAACAACTTGAGTCATTGCATGTGTGTTCTTTTCACATACCACATATGGATTCACCAGTGTCATTGCATGTGTGTTCTTTTTACTAACAACAACTGGAGTCATTGCATGTGTGTTCTTTTCACATACCACATATGGATCCACCAGTGTCATTGCATGTGTGTTCTTTTCACAATCCAGCTATGGATCCACCAGGGTTATTGCATGTGTGTTCTTTTTACTAACAACAACTAGAGTCATTGCATGTGTGTTCTTTTCACATACCACATATGGATTCACCAGTGTCATTGCATGTGTGTTATTTTTACTAACAATAACTAGAGTCATTGCATGTGTGTTCTTTTTCACATACCACATATGGATCCACCAGTGTCATTGCATGTGTGTTCTTTTCACAATCCACCTATGGATCCACTAGTGTCATTGCATGTGTGCTCTTTTTACTAACAACAACCAGATTCATTGCATGTGTGTTCTCTTCAGAGACCACACATGGATACACCAGTGTCATTGCATGTGTGTTCTTTTTACTGACAACAACGAGTCATTGAAATGTGCATTTCTCTTGAGACCACACATGGATCCACCAGTGTCATTGCATGTGTGTTCTTTTTACTAACAACAACTGGAGTCATTGCATGTGTGTTCTTTTCACATACCACATATGGATCCACCGGTGTCATTGCATGTGTGGTCTTTTCAAATCCACATATGGATCCACTAGTGTCATTGCATGTGTGTTCTTTTTACTAACAACAACCAGAGTCATTGCATGTGTGTTCTTTTCACATACCACATATGGATCCACCAGTGTCATTGCATGTGTGTTCTTTTCACAATCCACCTATGGATCCACCAGTGTCATTGCATGTGTGCTCTTTTACTAACAACAATGCAGAGTCATTGCATGTGTGTTCTTTCAGAGACCACATGGATCCTGATGTCATTGCATGTGTGTTCTTTTACTAACAACAAGTGAGTCATTGAAATGTGTGTTCTCTTTAGAGACCACACATGGATCCACCAGTGTCATTGCATGTGTGTTCTTTTTACTAACAACAAGAGTCATTGAAATGTGTGTTCTCTTCAGAGACCACACATGGAACCTGATGTCATTGCATGTGTGTTCTTTTCACATACCACATATGCATCCACAAGTGTCATTGAAATGTGTGTTCTCTTCAAAGTCCACACATGGATCCACCAGTGTCATTGCATGTGTGCTCTTTTTACTAACAACAACCTAAGTCATTGCATGTTTGTTCTCTTCAGAGACCACACATGGATCCACCAGTGTCATTGCATGTGTGTTCTTTTTACTAACAACAACCAGAGTCATTGAAATGTGTGTTCTCTTTAGAGACCACACATGGATCCACCAGTGTCATTGCATGTGTGTTCTTTTTACTAACAAACAGAGTCATAGAAATGTGTGTTCTCTTGAGAGACCACATGGAACACTGATGTCATTGCATGTGTGTTCTTTTCACATACCACATATGCATCCACAAGTGTCATTGAAATGTGTGTTCTCTTCAAAGACCACACATGGATCCACCAGTGTCATTGCATGTGTGCTCTTTTCACAAATCCACCTATGGATCCACCAGTATCATTGCACGTGTGCTATTTTTACTAACAACCAGAGTCATTGAAATGTGTGTTCTCTTCAGAGATCACACATGGATCCACTAGTGTCATTGAAATGTATGTTCTCTTCAGAGACCACACATGGATCCACCAGTGTCATTGCATGTGTGTTCTCTTCAGACACCACACATGGATCCACCTATGTCATTGCATGTGTGTTCTTTTTACTAACAACAACTGGAGTCATTGCATGTGTGTTCTTTTCACATACCACATATGGATCCACCAGTGTCATTGCATGTGTGTTCTTTTCACAATCCACCTATGGATCCACCAGTGTCATTGCATGTGTGCTCTTTGTACTAACAACAACCAGAGTCATATCATGTGTGTTCTCTTCAAAGACCACACATGGATCCATCAGTGTCATTGCATGTGTGTTCTTTTTACTAACAACAACCAGAGTCATTGAAATGTGTGTTCGCTTCAGAGACCACACATGGATCCACCAGTTTCATTGCATGTGTGTGCTCTTTTCACAATCCACCTATGGATCCACCAGTGTCATTGCATGTGTGCTCTTTTTACTAACAACAACCAGAGTCATTGCATGTGTGTTCTCTTCAGAGACCACACATGGATACCTGATGTCATTGCATGTGTGTTCTTTTACTAACAACAACCAGAGTCATTGAAATGTGTGTTCGCTTCAGAGACCACACATGGATCCACCAGTGTCATGTCATGTGTGTGCTCTTTTCACAACCCACCTATGGATCCACCAGTGTCATTGCATGTGTGTTCTTTTTACTAACAACAACTTGAGTCATTGCATGTGTGTTCTTTTCACATACCACATATGGATTCACCAGTGTCATTGCATGTGTGTTCTTTTTACTAACAACAACTGGAGTCATTGCATGTGTGTTCTTTTCACATACCACATATGGATCCACCAGTGTCATTGCATGTGTGTTCTTTTAACAATCCAGCTATGGATCCACCAGGGTTATTGCATGTGTGTTCTTTTTACTAACAACAACTAGAGTCATTGCATGTGTGTTCTTTTCACATACCACATATGGATTCACCAGTGTCATTGCATGTGTGTTCTTTTTACTAACAATAACTAGAGTCATTGCATGTGTGTTCTTTTTCACATACCACATATGGATCCACCAGTGTCATTGCATGTGTGTTCTTTTCACAATCCACCTATGGATCCACCAGTGTCATTGCATGTGTGCTCTTTTTACTAACAAAAACAGGAGTCATTGCAGGTGTGTTCTCTTGAGAGACACATGGATACACCAGTGTCATTGCATGTGTGTTCTTTTTACTGACAACAACCAGAGTCATTGAAATGTCTGTTCTCTTCAGAGACCACACATGGACCCACCAGTGTCATTGCATGTGTGTTCTTTTTACTAACAACAACTGGAGTCATTGCATGTGTGTTCTTTTCACATACCACATATGGATCCACCAGTGTCATTGCATGTGTGGTCTTTTCAAATCCACATATGGATCCACTAGTGTCATTGCATGTGTGTTCTTTTTACTAACAACAACCATAGTCATTGCATGTGTGTTCTTTTCACATACCACATATGGATCCACCAGTGTCATTGCATGTGTGTTCTTTTCACAATCCACCTATGGATCCACCAGTGTCATTGCATGTGTGCTCTTTTACTAACAACAAGCAGAGTCATTGCATGTGTGTTCTCTTCAGAGACCACACAAGGATCCACCAGTGTCATTGCATGTGTGTTCTTTTTACTAACAACAACCAGAGTCATTGAAATGTGTGTTCTCTTTAGAGACCACACATGGATCCACCAGTGTCATTGCATGTGTGTTCTTTTTACTAACAACCAGAGTCATTGAAATGTGTGTTCTCTTCAGAGACCACACATGGAACACCAGTGTCATTGCATGTGTGTTCTTTTCACATACCACATATGCATCCACAAGTGTCATTGAAATGTGTGTTCTCTTCAAAGACCACACATGGATCCACCAGTGTCATTGCATGTGTGCTCTTTTCACAATCCACCTATGGATCCACCAGTATCATTGCACGTGTGCTATTTTTACTAACAACCAGAGTCATTGAAATGTGTGTTCTCTTCAGAGATCACACATGGATCCACTAGTGTCATTGAAATGTATGTTCTCTTCAGAGACCACACATGGATCCACCAGTGTCATTGCTTGTGTGTTCTCTTTAGAGACCACACATGGATCCACCTGTGTCATTGCATGTGTGTTCTTTTTACTAACAACAACTGGAGTCATTGCATGTGTGTTCTTTTCACATACCACATATGGATCCACTAGTGTCATTGCATGTGTGCTCTTTTCACAATCAACCTATGGATCCACCAGTGTCATTGCATGTGTGTTCTTTTTACAAACAACAACCAGAGTCATTGCATGTGTGTTCTCTTCAGAGACCACACATGGATACACCAGTGTCATTGCATGTGTGTTCTTTTTACTAACAACAACCAGAGTCATTGAAATGTGTGTTCGCTTCAGAGACCACACATGGATCCACCAGTGTCATGTCATGTGTGTGCTCTTTTCACAACCCACCTATGGATCCATCAGTGTCATTGCATGTGTGTTCTTTTTACTAACAACAACTGGAGTCATTGCATGTGTGTTCTTTTCACATACCACATATGGATCCACTTGTGTCATTGCATGTGTGCTCTTTTCACAATCCACCTATGGATCCACCAGTGTCATTGCATGTGTGTTCTTTTCACAATCCACCTATGGATCCACCAGTGTCATTGCATGTGTGCTCTTTTTACTAACAACAACCAGAGTCATATCATGTGTGGTCTCTTCAAAGACCACACATGGATCCACCAGTGTCATTGCATGTGTGTTCTTTTTACTAACAACAACCAGAGTCATTGAAATGTGTGTTCGCTTTAGAGACCACACATGGATCCACCAGTGTCATGTCATGTGTGTGCTCTTTTCACAACCCACCTATGGATCCACCAGTGTCATTGCATGTGTGTTCTTTTTACTAACAACAACTTGAGTCATTGCATGTGTGTTCTTTTCACATACCACATATGGATTCACCAGTGTCATTGCATGTGTGTTCTTTTTACTAACAAGAACTGGAGTCATTGCATGTGTGTTCTTTTCACATACCACATATGGATCCACCAGTGTCATTGCATGTGTGTTCTTTTCACAATCCACCTATGGATCCACCAGGGTTATTGCATGTGTGTTCTTTTTACTAACAACAACTAGAGTCATTGCATGTGTGTTCTTTTCACATACCACATATGGATTCACCAGTGTCATTGCATGTGTGTTCTTTTTACTAACAACAACTAGAGTCATTGCATGTGTGTTCTTTTCACATACCACATATGGATCCACCAGTGTCATTGCATGTGTGTTCTTTTCACAATCCACATATGGATCCACCAGTGTCATTGCATGTGTGCTCTTTTTACTAACAACAACCAGAGTCATTGCATGTGTGTTCTCTTCAGAGACCACACATGGATACACCAGTGTCATTGCATGTGTGTTCTTTTTACTGACAACAACCAGAGTCATTGAAATGTCTGTTCTCTTCAGAGACCACACATGGACCCACCAGTGTCATTGCATGTGTGTTCTTTTTACTAACAACAACTAGAGTCATTGCATGTGTGTTCTTTTCACATACCACTTATGGATCCACCAGTGTCATTGCATGTGTGGTCTTTTCAAATCCACATATGGATCCACTAGTGTCATTGCATGTGTGTTCTTTTTACTAACAACAACCAGAGTCATTGCATGTGTGTTCTTTTCACATACCACATATGGATCCACCAGTGTCATTGCATGTGTGTTCTTTTCACAATCCACCTATGGATCCACCAGTGTCATTGCATGTGTGCTCTTTTACTAACAACAAGCAGAGTCATTGCATGTGTGTTCTCTTCAGAGACCACACAAGGATCCTGATGTCATTGCATGTGTGTTCTTTTACTAACAACAACCGAGTCATCGAAATGTGTGTTCTCTTTAGAGACCACACATGGATCCACCAGTGTCATTGCATGTGTGTTCTTTTTACTAACAACCAGAGTCATTGAAATGTGTGTTCTCTTCAAAGACCACACATGGAACACCAGTGTCATTGCATGTGTGTTCTTTTCACATACCACATATGCATCCACAAGTGTCATTGAAATGTGTGTTCTCTTCAAAGACCACACATGGATCCACCAGTGTCATTGCATGTGTGCTCTTTTCACAATCCACATATGGATCCACCAGTATCATTGCACGTGTGCTATTTTTACTAACAACCAGAGTCATTGAAATGTGTGTTCTCTTCAGAGATCACACATGGATCCACTAGTGTCATTGAAATGTATGTTCTCTTCAGAGACCACACATGGATCCACCAGTGTCATTGCATTTGTGTTCTCTTCAGAGACCACACATGGATCCACCTATGTCATTGCATGTGTGTTCTTTTTACTAACAACAACTGGAGTCATTGCATGTGTGTTCTTTTCACATACCACATATGGATCCACCAGTGTCATTGCATGTGTGTTCTTTTCACAATCCACCTATGGATCCACCAGTGTCATTGCATGTGTGCTCTTTGTACTAACAACAACCAGAGTCATATCATGTGTTCTCTTCAAAGACCACACATGGATCCACCAGTGTCATTGCATGTGTGTTCTTTTTAGTAACAACAACCAGAGTCATTGAAATGTGTGTTCGCTTCAGAGACCACACATGGATCCACCAGTGTCATTGCATGTGTGTGCTCTTTTCACAATCCACCTATGGATCCACCAGTGTCATTGCATGTGTGCTCTTTTTACTAACAACAACCAGAGTCATTGCATGTGTGTTCTCTTCAGAGACCACACATGGATACACCAGTGTCATTGCATGTGTGTTCTTTTTACTAACAACAACCAGAGTCATTGAAATGTGTGTTCGCTTCAGAGACCACACATGGATCCACCAGTGTCATGTCATGTGTGTGCTCTTTTCACAACCCACCTATGGATCCACCAGTGTCATTGCATGTGTGTTCTTTTTACTAACAACAACTTGAGTCATTGCATGTGTGTTCTTTTCACATACCACATATGGATTCACCAGTGCCATTGCATGTGTGTTCTTTTTACTAACAACAACTAGAGTCATTGCATGTGTGTTCTTTTCACATACCACATATGGATCCACCAGTGTCATTGCATGTGTGCTCTTTTCACAATCCACCTATGGATCCACCAGTGTCATTGCATGTGTGTTCTTTTTACTAACAACAACCAGAGTCATTGGATGTGTGTTCTTTTCACATACCACATATGGATCCACCAGTGTCATTGCATGTGTGTTCTTTTCACAATCCACCTATGGATCCACCAGTGTTATTGCATGTGTGCTCTTTTTACTAACAACAAGCAGAGTCATTGCATGTGTGTTCTCTTCAGAGACCTCACATGGATCCACCAGTGTCATTCCATGTGTGTTCTTTTTACTAACAACAACCAGAGTCATTGAAATGTGTGTTCTCTTTAGATACCACACATGGATCCACCATTGTCATTGCATGTGTTTTTTTTCACATACCACATATGGATCCATAGTGTCATTTTAATGTGTGTTCTATTCAGATACCACACATGGATCCACCAGTGTCATTGCATGTGTTTTCTTTTCACAGTCCACCTATGGATCCACTAGTGTCATTGCATGTGTCCTCCTTTTACTAACAACAACCAGAGTCACATGGGTGTTCTCTTCAGAGACCATACATGGATCCACCAGTGTCATTGCATGTGTGTTCTTTTACTAACACAACCAGAGTCATTGAAATGTGTGTTCATTGGGAGACCACACATGGATCCACCTGTCATTGCATGTGTGTCCTCTTTTCTCAATCCACCTATGGATCCACAGTGTCATTGCATGTGTGTTCTTTTTACTAACAACAACCAGAGTCATTGCATGTGTGTTCTTTTCCCATACCACATATGGATCCACTACTGTCATTGCATGTGTGCTCTTTTCACAATCCACCTATGGATCCATCAGTGTCATTGCATGTGTGTTCTTTTTACTAACAACAACCAGAGTCATTGCATGTGTGTTCTTTTCACATACCACGTATGGATCCACCAGTCTCATTGCATGTGTGTTCTTTTCACAATCCACCTATGGATCCACTAGTGTCATTGCATGTGTGCTCTTTTTACTAACAACAACCTAAGTCATTGCATGTTTGTTCTCATTAGAGACCACACTTGGATCCACCAGTGTCATTGCATGTGTGTTCTTTTTACTAACAACAACCAGAGTCATTGAAATGTGTGTTCTCTTCAGAGACCACACATGGAACACCAGTGTCATTGCATGTGTGTTCTTTTCACATACCACATATGCATCCACCAGTGTCATTGAAATGTGTGTTCTCTTCAAAGACCACACATGGATCCACCAGTGTCATTGCATGTGTGCTCTTTTCACAATCCACCTATGGATCCACCAGTATCATTGCATGTGTGCTATTTTTACGAACAACAACCAGAGTCATTGAAATGTGTGTTCTCTTCAGAGATCACAAATGGATCCACTAGTGTCATTGAAATGTATGTTCTCTTTAGAGACCACACATGGATCCACCAGTGTCATTGCATGTGTGTTCTATTCAGAGACCACACATGGATCCACCTGTGTCATTGCATGTGTGTTCTTTTTACTAACAACAACTGGAGTCATTGCATGTGTGTTCTTTTCACATACCACATATGGATCCACCAGTGTCATTGCATGTGTGCTGTTTTCACAATCCACCTATGGATCCACCAGTGTCATTGCGTGTGTGTTCTTTTTACAAACAACAACCAGAGTCATCGCATGTGTGTTCTTTTCACATACCACATATGGATCCACCAGTGTTATTGCATGTGTGCTCTTTTCACAATCCACCTATGGATCCACCAGTGTCATTGCATGTGTGTTCTTTTTACTAACAACAACCAGAGTCATTGCATGTGTGTTCTTTTCTCATACCACGTATGGTTCCACCAGTGTCATTGCATGTGTGTTCTTTTTACTAACAACAACCAGAGTCATTGCATGTGTGTTCTTTTCACATACCACGTATGGATCCACCAGTCTCATTGCATGTGTGTTCTTTTCACAATCCACCTATGGATCCACTAGTGTCATTGCATGTGTGCTCTTTTTACTAACAACAACCTAAGTCATTGCATGTTTGTTCTCATTAGAGACCACACTTGGATCCACCAGTGTCATTGCATGTGTGTTCTTTTTACTAACAACAACCAGAGTCATTGAAATGTGTGTTCTCTTCAGAGACCACATGGAACACCTGATGTCATTGCATGTGTGTTCTTTTCACATACCACATATGCATCCACCAGTGTCATTGAAATGTGTGTTCTCTTCAAAGACCACACATGGATCCACCAGTGTCATTGCATGTGTGCTCTTTTCACAATCCACCTATGGATCCACCAGTATCATTGCATGTGTGCTATTTTTACGAACAACAACCAGAGTCATTGAAATGTGTGTTCTCTTCAGAGATCACAAATGGATCCACTAGTGTCATTGAAATGTATGTTCTCTTTAGAGACCACACATGGATCCACCAGTGTCATTGCATGTGTGTTCTATTCAGAGACCACACATGGATCCACCTGTGTCATTGCATGTGTGTTCTTTTTACTAACAACAACTGGAGTCATTGCATGTGTGTTCTTTTCACATACCACATATGGATCCACCAGTGTCATTGCATGTGTGTTCTTTTCACAATCCACCTATGGATCCACCAGTGTCATTGCATGTGTGCTCTTTGTACTAACAACAACCAGAGTCATATCATGTGTGTTCTCTTCAAAGACCACACATGGATCCACCAGTGTCATTGCATGTGTGTTCTTTTTAGTAACAACAACCAGAGTCATTGAAATGTGTGTTCGCTTCACAGACCACACATGGATCCACCAGTGTCATTGCATGTGTGTGCTCTTTTCACAATCCACCTATGGATCCACCAGTGTCATTGCATGTGTGCTCTTTTTACTAACAACAACCAGAGTCATTGCATGTGTGTTCTCTTCAGAGACCACACATGGATACACCAGTGTCATTGCATGTGTGTTCTTTTTACTAACAACAACTTGAGTCATTGCATGTGTGTTCTTTTCACATACCACATATGGATTCACCAGTGTCATTGCATGTGTGTTCTTTTTACTAACAAGAACTGGAGTCATTGCATGTGTGTTCTTTTCACATACCACATATGGATCCACCAGTGTCATTGCATGTGTGTTCTTTTCACAATCCACCTATGGATCCACCAGGGTTATTGCATGTGTGTTCTTTTTACTAACAACAACTAGAGTCATTGCATGTGTGTTCTTTTCACATACCACATATGGATTCACCAGTGTCATTGCATGTGTGTTCTTTTTACTAACAACAACTAGAGTCATTGCATGTGTGTTCTTTTCACATACCACATATGGATCCACCAGTGTCATTGCATGTGTGTTCTTTTCACAATCCACATATGGATCCACCAGTGTCATTGCATGTGTGCTCTTTTTACTAACAACAACCAGAGTCATTGCATGTGTGTTCTCTTGAGACCACACATGGATACCTGATGTCATTGCATGTGTGTTCTTTTTACTGACAACAACCAGAGTCATTGAAATGTCTGTTCTCTTCAGAGACCACACATGGACCCACCAGTGTCATTGCATGTGTGTTCTTTTTACTAACAACAACTAGAGTCATTGCATGTGTGTTCTTTTCACATACCACTTATGGATCCACCAGTGTCATTGCATGTGTGGTCTTTTCAAATCCACATATGGATCCACTAGTGTCATTGCATGTGTGTTCTTTTTACTAACAACAACCAGAGTCATTGCATGTGTGTTCTTTTCACATACCACATATGGATCCACCAGTGTCATTGCATGTGTGTTCTTTTCACAATCCACCTATGGATCCACCAGTGTCATTGCATGTGTGCTCTTTTACTAACAACAAGCAGAGTCATTGCATGTGTGTTCTCTTCAGAGACCACACATGGATCCACCAGTGTCATTGCATGTGTGTTCTTTTTACTAACAACAACCAGAGTCATCGAAATGTGTGTTCTCTTTAGAGACCACACATGGATCCACCAGTGTCATTGCATGTGTGTTCTTTTTACTAACAACCAGAGTCATTGAAATGTGTGTTCTCTTCAAAGACCACACATGGAACACCAGTGTCATTGCATGTGTGTTCTTTTCACATACCACATATGCATCCACAAGTGTCATTGAAATGTGTGTTCTCTTCAAAGACCACACATGGATCCACCAGTGTCATTGCATGTGTGCTCTTTTCACAATCCACATATGGATCCACCAGTATCATTGCACGTGTGCTATTTTTACTAACAACCAGAGTCATTGAAATGTGTGTTCTCTTCAGAGATCACACATGGATCCACTAGTGTCATTGAAATGTATGTTCTCTTCAGAGACCACACATGGATCCACCAGTGTCATTGCATTTGTGTTCTCTTCAGAGACCACACATGGATCCACCTATGTCATTGCATGTGTGTTCTTTTTACTAACAACAACTGGAGTCATTGCATGTGTGTTCTTTTCACATACCACATATGGATCCACCAGTGTCATTGCATGTGTGTTCTTTTCACAATCCACCTATGGATCCACCAGTGTCATTGCATGTGTGCTCTTTGTACTAACAACAACCAGAGTCATATCATGTGTGTTCTCTTCAAAGACCACACATGGATCCACCAGTGTCATTGCATGTGTGTTCTTTTTAGTAACAACAACCAGAGTCATTGAAATGTGTGTTCGCTTCAGAGACCACACATGGATCCTGATGTCATTGCATGTGTGCTCTTTCACAATCCACCTATGGATCCACAGTGTCATTGCATGTGTGCTCTTTTTACTAACAACAACCAGTCATTGCATGTGTGTTCTCTTGAGACCACACATGGATACCTGATGTCATTGCATGTGTGTTCTTTTACTAACAACAACGAGTCATTGAAATGTGTGTTAGCAGAGACCACACATGGATCCACCATGTCATGTCATGTGTGCTCTTTTCACCCACCTATGGATCCACCAGTGTCATTGCATGTGTGTTCTTTTTACTAACAACAACTTGAGTCATTGCATGTGTGTTCTTTTCACATACCACATATGGATTCACCAGTGCCATTGCATGTGTGTTCTTTTTACTAACAACAACTAGAGTCATTGCATGTGTGTTCTTTTCACATACCACATATGGATCCACCAGTGTCATTGCATGTGTGCTCTTTTCACAATCCACCTATGGATCCACCAGTGTCATTGCATGTGTGTTCTTTTTACTAACAACAACCAGAGTCATTGGATGTGTGTTCTTTTCACATACCACATATGGATCCACAAGTGTCATTGCATGTGTGTTCTTTTCACAATCCACCTATGGATCCACCAGTGTTATTGCATGTGTGCTCTTTTTACTAACAACAAGCAGAGTCATTGCATGTGTGTTCTCTTCAGAGACCTCACATGGATCCACCAGTGTCATTCCATGTGTGTTCTTTTTACTAACAACAACCAGAGTCATTGAAATGTGTGTTCTCTTTAGATACCACACATGGATCCACCATTGTCATTGCATGTGTGTTCTTTTCACATACCACATATGGATCCAACAGTGTCATTGAAATGTGTGTTCTCTTCAGAGACCACACATGGATCCACCAGTGTCATTGCATGTGTTTTCTTTTCACAGTCCACCTATGGATCCACTAGTGTCATTGCATGTGTCCTCCTTTTACTAACAACAACCAGAGTCACATGGGTGTTCTCTTCAGAGACCATACATGGATCCACCAGTGTCATTGCATGTGTGTTCTTTTTACTAACACAACCAGAGTCATTGAAATGTGTGTTCTGTTCAGAGACCACACATGGATCCACCTGTGTCATTGCATGTGTGTCCTCTTTTCTCAATCCACCTATGGATCCACCAGTGTCATTGCATGTGTGTTCTTTTTACTAACAACAACCAGAGTCATTGCATGTGTGTTCTTTTCCCATACCACATATGGATCCACTACTGTCATTGCATGTGTGCTCTTTTCACAATCCACCTATGGATCCATCAGTGTCATTGCATGTGTGTTCTTTTTACTAACAACAACCAGAGTCATTGCATGTGTGTTCTTTTCACATACCACGTATGGATCCACCAGTCTCATTGCATGTGTGTTCTTTTCACAATCCACCTATGGATCCACTAGTGTCATTGCATGTGTGCTCTTTTTACTAACAACAACCTAAGTCATTGCATGTTTGTTCTCATTAGAGACCACACTTGGATCCACCAGTGTCATTGCATGTGTGTTCTTTTTACTAACAACAACCAGAGTCATTGAAATGTGTGTTCTCTTCAGAGACCACACATGGAACACCAGTGTCATTGCATGTGTGTTCTTTTCACATACCACATATGCATCCACCAGTGTCATTGAAATGTGTGTTCTCTTCAAAGACCACACATGGATCCACCAGTGTCATTGCATGTGTGCTCTTTTCACAATCCACCTATGGATCCACCAGTATCATTGCATGTGTGCTATTTTTACGAACAACAACCAGAGTCATTGAAATGTGTGTTCTCTTCAGAGATCACAAATGGATCCACTAGTGTCATTGAAATGTATGTTCTCTTTAGAGACCACACATGGATCCACCAGTGTCATTGCATGTGTGTTCTATTCAGAGACCACACATGGATCCACCTGTGTCATTGCATGTGTGTTCTTTTTACTAACAACCAGAGTCATTGCATGTGTGTTCTTTTCACATACCACATATGGATCCACCAGTGTCATTGCATGTGTGCTGTTTTCACAATCCACCTATGGATCCACCAGTGTCATTGCGTGTGTGTTCTTTTTACAAACAACAACCAGAGTCATCGCATGTGTGTTCTTTTCACATACCACATATGGATCCACCAGTGTTATTGCATGTGTGCTCTTTTCACAATCCACCTATGGATCCACCAGTGTCATTGCATGTGTGTTCTTTTTACTAACAACAACCAGAGTCATTGCATGTGTGTTCTTTTCACATACCACGTATGGTTCCACCAGTGTCATTGCATGTGTGTTCTTTTTACTAACAACAACCAGAGTCATTGCATGTGTGTTCTTTTCACATACCACGTATGGATCCACCAGTCTCATTGCATGTGTGTTCTTTTCACAATCCACCTATGGATCCACTAGTGTCATTGCATGTGTGCTCTTTTTACTAACAACAACCTAAGTCATTGCATGTTTGTTCTCATTAGAGACCACACTTGGATCCACCAGTGTCATTGCATGTGTGTTCTTTTTACTAACAACAACCAGAGTCATTGAAATGTGTGTTCTCTTCAGAGACCACACATGGAACACCAGTGTCATTGCATGTGTGTTCTTTTCACATACCACATA
The DNA here is from genome assembly GCA_023614405.1 of Avena insularis. Lineage (NCBI taxonomy): Eukaryota > Viridiplantae > Streptophyta > Magnoliopsida > Poales > Poaceae > Avena > Avena insularis. The sequence goes on along the minus strand of JAJUPC010000480.1, from coordinate 10,237 downwards.
TGCATCCACCAGTGTCATTGAAATGTGTGTTCTCTTCAAAGACCACACATGGATCCACCAGTGTCATTGCATGTGTGCTCTTTTCACAATCCACCTATGGATCCACCAGTATCATTGCATGTGTGGTATTTTGAACAACAACCAGAGTCATTGAAATGTGTGTTCTCTTGAGATCACAAATGGATCCACTAGTGTCATTGAAATGTATGTTCTCTTTAGAGACCACACATGGATCCACAGTGTCATTGCATGTGTGTTATTCAGAGACCACACATGGATCCTGTGTCATTGCATGTGTGTTCTTTTTACTAACAACAACTGGAGTCATTGCATGTGTGTTCTTTTCACATACCACATATGGATCCACCAGTGTCATTGCATGTGTGCTGTTTTCACAATCCACCTATGGATCCACCAGTGTCATTGCGTGTGTGTTCTTTTTACAAACAACAACCAGAGTCATTGCATGTGTGTTCTTTTCACATACCACATATGGATCCACCAGTGTTATTGCATGTGTGCTCTTTTCACAATCCACCTATGGATCCACCAGTGTCATTGCATGTGTGTTCTTTTACTAACATCAACCAGAGTCATTGCATGTGTGTTCTTTTCACATACCACGTATGGTTCCACCAGTGTCATTGCATGTGTGTTCTTTTTACTAACAACAACCAGAGTCATTGCATGTGTGTTCTTTTCACATACCACGTATGGATCCACCAGTCTCATTGCATGTGTGTTCTTTTCACAATCCACCTATGGATCCACTAGTGTCATTGCATGTGTGCTCTTTTTACTAACAACAACCTATGTCATTGCATGTTTGTTCTCATTAGAGACCACACTTGGATCCACCAGTGTCATTGCATGTGTGTTCTTTTTACTAACAACAACAGTCATTGAAATGTGTGTTCTCTTGAGACCACACATGGAACACCTGATGTCATTGCATGTGTGTTCTTTTCACATACCACATATGCATCCACCAGTGTCATTGAAATGTGTGTTCTATTCACAGACCACACATGGATCCACCAGTGTCATTGCATGTGTGCACATTTCACAATCCACCTATGGATCCACCAGTATCATTGCATGTGTGCTATTTTTACGAACAACAACCAGAGTCATTGAAATGTGTGTTCTCTTCAGAGATCACAAATGGATCCACTAGTGTCATTGAAATGTATGTTCTCTTTAGAGACCACACATGGATCCACCAGTGTCATTGCATGTGTGTTCTATTCAGAGACCACACATGGATCCACGTGTCATTGCATGTGTGTTCTTTTACTAACAACAACCTGAGTCATTGCATGTGTGTTCTTTTCACATACCACATATGGATCCACCAGTGTCATTGCATGTGTGCTTTTCACAATCCACCTATGGATCCACAGTGTCATTGCGTGTGTGTTCTTTTTACAAACAACAACCAGAGTCATCGCATGTGTGTTCTTTTCACATACCACATATGGATCCACCCGTGTTATTGCATGTGTGCGCGTTTCACAATCCACCTATGGATCCACCAGTGTCATTGCATGTGTGTTCTTTTACTAACAACAACGAGTCATTGCATGTGTGTTCTTTTCACATACCACGTATGGTTCCACCAAAGTGTCATTGCATGTGTGTTCTTTTAACAATCCACCTATGGATCCAGGAGTGTCATTGCATGTGCTCTTTTTACTAACAACAACCTGAGTCATTGCATGTTTGTTCTCTTTAGAGAGCACATGGATCCACCGATGTCCTTGCATGTGTGCTCTTTTTACTAACGAACCGAGTCATTGAAATGTGTGTTCTCTTGAGACCACACATGGATCCTGATGTCATTGCATGTGTGGTCTCTAGATCCACTAGTGTCATTGCATGTGTGTTCTTTTTACTAACAACAACTGGAGTCATTGCATGTGTGTTCTTTTCACATACCACATATGGATCCACCAATGTCATTGCATGTGTTCTCTTTTCACAATCCACCTATGGATCCATCAGTGTCATTGCATGTGTGTTCTTTTTACTAACAACAACCAGAGTCATTGGATGTGTTTTCTTTTCACATACCACATATGGATCCACCAGTGTCATTGCATGTGTGTTCTTTTCACAATCCACCTATGGATCCACCAGTGTTATTGCATGTGTGCCCTTTTTACTAACAACAAGCAGAGTCATTACATGTGTGTTCTCTTGACCACACATGGATCCACCAGTGTCATTCCATGTGTGTTCTTTTTAATAACAACAACCAGAGTCATTGAAATGTGTGTTCTCTTTAGATACCACACATGGATCCACCAGTTTCATTGCATGTGTGTTCTTTTCACATACCACATATGGATTTCATTGAAATGTGTGTTCTCTTCAGAGACCACACATGGATCCACCACTGTCATTGCATGTGTTTTCTTTTCACAATCCACCTATGGATCCACCAGTGTCATTGCATGTGTGCTCTTTTTACTAACAACAACCAGAGTCATTGCATGTGTGTTCTCTTCAGAGACCATACATGGATCTACCAGTGTCATTGCATGTGTGTTCTTTTTACTAACAACAACCAGAGTCATTGCATGTGTGTTCTTTTCCCATACCACATATGGATCCATTACTGTCATTGCATGTGTGCTCTTTTCACAATCCACCTATGGATCCACCAGTGTCATTGCATGTGTGTTCTTTTTACTAACAACAACCAGAGACATTGCATGTGTGTTCTTTTCACATACCACGTATGGATCCACCAGTGTCATTGCATGTCTGTTCTTTTCACAATCCACCTATGGATCCACCAATGTCATTGCATGTGTGCTCTTTTTACTAACAACAACCTAAGTCATTGCATGTTTGTTCTCTTTAGAGACCACACATGTATCCACCAGTGTCATTGCATGTGTGTTCTTTTTACTAACATCAACTAGAGTCATTGAAATGTGTGTTCTCTTCAAAGACCACACATGGAACACCAGTGTCATTGCATGTGTGTTATTTTCACATACCACATATGCATCCACCAGTGTCATTGAAATGTGTGTTCTCTTCAAAGACCACACATGGATCCACCAGTCTCATTGCATGTGTGCTATTTTTACTAACAACAACAAGAGTCATTGAAATGTGTGTTCTCTTTAGAGATCACACATGGATCCACTAGTGTCATTGAAATGTATGTTCTCTTCAGAGACCACACATGGATCCACCAGTGTCATTGCATGTGTGTTCTCTTCAGAGACCACACATGGATCCACCTGTGTCATTGCATGTGTGTTCTTTTTACTAACAACAACTGGAGTCATTGCATGCGTGTTCTTTTCACATACCACATATGGATCCACCAGTGTCATTGCATGTGTGTTCTTTTCACAATCCACCTATGGATCCACCAGTGTCATTGCATGTGTGCTCTTTTTACTAACAACAAGCAGAGTCATATCATGTGTGTTCTCTTCAAAGACCACACATGGATCCACCAGTGTCATTGCATGTGTGTTCTTTTTACTAACAACAACCAGAGTCATTGAAATGTGTGTTCGCTTCAGAGACCACACATGGATCCACTAGTGTCATTGCATGTGTGTGCTCTTTTCACAATCCACCTATGGATCCACCAGTGTCATTGCATGTGTGTTCTTTTTACTAACAACAACTGGAGTCATTGCATGTGTGTTCTTTTCACATACCACATATGGATTCACCAGTGTCATTGCATGTGTGTTCTTTTTACTAACAACAACTGGAGTCATTGCATGTGTATTATTTTCACATACCACATATGGATACACCAGTGTCATTGCATGTGTCTTCTTTTCACAATCCACCTATGGATCCACCAGTGTCATTGCATGTGTGCTCTTTTTACTAACAACAACATGAGTCATTGCATGTGTGTTCTCTTCAGAGACCACACATGGATACACCAATGTCAATGCATGTGTGTTCTATTTACTAACAACAACCAGAGTCATTGAAATGTGTGTTCTCTTCAGAGACCACACATGGATCCACCAGTGTCATTGCATGTGTGTTCTTTTTACTAACAACAACTGGAGTCATTGCATGTGTGTTCTTTTCACATACCACATATGGATCCACCAGTGTCATTGCATGTGTGCTCTTTTCAACTCCACATATGGATCCACTAGTGTCATTGCATGTGTGTTCTTTTTACTAACAACAACCAGAGTCATTGCATGTGTGTTCTTTTCACATACCACATATGGATCCACCAATGTCATTGCATGTGTGCTCTTTTAACTAACAACAACCAGAGTCATTGCATGTGTGTTCTCTTCAGAGACCACACATGGATACACCAGTGTCATTGCATGTGTGTTCTTTTTACTAACAACAACCAGAGTCATTGAAATGTGTGTTCTCTTCAGAGACCACACATGGATCCATCAGTGTCATTGCATGTGTGTTATTTTTACTAACAACAACCAGAGTCATTGGATGTGTGTTCTTTTCACATACCACATATGGATCCACCAGTGTCATTGCATGTGTGTTCTTTTCACAATCCACCTATGGATCCACCAGTGTTATTGCATGTGTGCCCATTTTACTAACAACAAGCAGAGTCATTGCATGTGTGTTCTCTTGAGAGACCACACATGGATCCACCAGTGTCATTCCATGTGTGTTCTTTTTAATAACAACAACCAGAGTCATTGAAATGTGTGTTCTCTTTAGATACCACACATGGATCCACCAGTGTCATTGCATGTGTGTTCTTTTCACATACCACATATGGATTTCATTGAAATGTGTGTTCTCTTCAGAGACCACACATGGATCCACCACTGTCATTGCATGTGTTTTCTTTTCACAATCCACCTATGGATCCACCAGTGTCATTGCATGTGTGCTCTTTTTACTAACAACAACCAGAGTCATTGCATGTGTGTTCTCTTCAGAGACCATACATGGATCTACCAGTGTCATTGCATGTGTGTTCTTTTTACTAACAACAACCAGAGTCATTGCATGTGTGTTCTTTTCCCATACCACATATGGATCCACTACTGTCATTGCATGTGTGCTCCTTTCACAATCCACCTATGGATCCACCAGTGTCATTGCATGTGTGTTCTTTTTACTAACAACAACCAGAGACATTGCATGTGTGTTCTTTTCACATACCACGTATGGATCCACCAGTGTCATTGCATGTCTGTTCTTTTCACAATCCACCTATGGATCCACCAATGTCATTGCATGTGTGCTCTTTTTACTAACAACAACCTAAGTCCTTGCATGTTTGTTCTCTTTAGAGACCACACATGGATCCACCAGTGTCATTGCATGTGTGTTCTTTTTACTAACAACAACTAGAGTCATTGAAATGTGTGTTCTCTTCAAAGACCACACATGGAACACCAGTGTCATTGCATGTGTGTTATTTTCACATACCACATATGCATCCACCAGTGTCATTGAAATGTGTGTTCTCTTCAAAGACCACATATGGATCCACCAGTCTCATTGCATGTGTGCTATTTTTACTAACAACAACAAGAGTCATTGAAATGTGTGTTCTCTTTAGAGATCACACATGGATCCACTAGTGTCATTGAAATGTATGTTCTCTTCAGAGACCACACATGGATCCACCAGTGTCATTGCATGTGTGTTCTCTTCAGAGACCACACATGGATCCACCTGTGTCATTGCATGTGTGTTCTTTTTACTAACAACTGGAGTCATTGCATGCGTGTTCTTTTCACATACCACATATGGATCCACCAGTGTCATTGCATGTGTGTTCTTTTCACAATCCACCTATGGATCCACCAGTGTCATTGCATGTGTGCTCTTTTTACTAACAACAACCAGAGTCATATCATGTGTGTTCTCTTCAAAGACCACACATGGATCCACCAGTGTCATTGCATGTGTGTTCTTTTTACTAACAACAACCAGAGTCATTGAAATGTGTGTTCGCTTCAGAGACCACACATGGATCCACCAGTGTCATTGCATGTGTGTGCTCTTTTCACAATCCACCTATGGATCCACCAGTGTCATTGCATGTGTGTTCTTTTTACTAACAACAACTGGAGTCATTGCATGTGTGTTCTTTTCACATACCACATATGTATTCACCAGGGTCATTGCATGTGTGTTCTTTTTACTAACAACAACTGGAGTCATTGCATGTGTATTATTTTCACATACCACATATGGATACACCAGTGTCATTGCATGTGTCTTCTTTTCACAATCCACCTATGGATCCACCAGTGTCATTGCATGTGTGCTCTTTTTACTAACAACAACATGAGTCATTGCATGTGTGTTCTCTTCAGAGACCACACATGGATACACCAATGTCAATGCATGTGTGTTCTTTTTACTAACAACAACCAGAGTCATTGAAATGTGTGTTCTCTTCAGAGACCACACATGGATCCACCAGTGTCATTGCATGTGTGTTCTTTTTACTAACAACAACTTGAGTCATTGCATGTGTGTTCTTTTCACATACCACATATGGATCCACCAGTGTCATTGCATGTGTGCTCTTTTCAACTCCACATATGGATCCACTAGTGTCATTGCATGTGTGTTCTTTTTACTAACAACAACCAGAGTCATTGCATGTGTGTTCTTTTCACATACCACATATGGATCCACCAATGTCATTGCATGTGTGCTCTTTTAACTAACAACAACCAGAGTCATTGCATGTGTGTTCTCTTCAGAGACCACACATGGATACACCAGTGTCATTGCATGTGTGTTCTTTTTACTAACAACAACCAGAGTCATTGAAATGTGTGTTCTCTTCAGAGACCACACATGGATCCATCAGTGTCATTGCATGTGTGTTATTTTTACTAACAACAACCAGAGTCATTGGATGTGTGTTCTTTTCACATACCACATATGGATCCACCAGTGTCATTGCATGTGTGTTCTTTTCACAATCCACCTATGGATCCACCAGTGTTATTGCATGTGTGCCCATTTTACTAACAACAAGCAGAGTCATTGCATGTGTGTTCTCTTGAGAGACCACACATGGATCCACCAGTGTCATTCCATGTGTGTTCTTTTTAATAACAACAACCAGAGTCATTGAAATGTGTGTTCTCTTTAGATACCACACATGGATCCACCAGTGTCATTGCATGTGTGTTCTTTTCACATACCACATATGGATTTCATTGAAATGTGTGTTCTCTTCAGAGACCACACATGGATCCACGACTGTCATTGCATGTGTTTTCTTTTCACAATCCACCTATGGATCCACCAGTGTCATTGCATGCGTGCTCTTTTTACTAACAACAACCAGAGTCATTGCATGTGTGTTCTTTTCCCATACCACATATGGATCCACTACTGTCATTGCATGTGTGCTCTTTTCACAATCCACCTATGGATCCACCAGTGTCATTGCATGTGTGTTCTTTTTACTAACAACAACCAGAGACATTGCATGTGTGTTCTTTTCACATACCACGTATGGATCCACCAGTGTCATTGCATGTCTGTTCTTTTCACAATCCACCTATGGATCCACCAATGTCATTGCATGTGTGCTCTTTTTACTAACAACAACCTAAGTCATTGCATGTTTGTTCTCTTTAGAGACCACACATGGATCCACCAGTGTCATTGCATGTGTGTTATTTTTACTAACAACAACTAGAGTCATTGAAATGTGTGTTCTCTTCAAAGACGACACATGGAACATCAGTGTCATTGCATGTGTGTTATTTTCACATACCACATATGCATCCACCAGTGTCATTGAAATGTGTGTTCTCTTCAAAGACCACACATGGATCCACCAGTCTCATTGCATGTGTGCTATTTTTACTAACAACAACAAGAGTCATTGAAATGTGTGTTCTCTTTAGAGATCACACATGGATCCACTAGTGTCATTGAAATGTATGTTCTCTTCAGAGACCACACATGGATCCACCAGTGTCATTGCATGTGTGTTCTCTTCAGAGACCACACATGGATCCACCTGTGTCATTGCATGTGTGTTCTTTTTACTAACAACAACTGGAGTCATTGCATGCGTGTTCTTTTCACATACCACATATGGATCCACCAGTATCATTGCATGTGTGTTCTTTTCACAATCCACCTATGGATCCACCAGTGTCATTGCATGTGTGCTCTTTTTACTAACAACAACCAGAGTCATATCATGTGTGTTCTCTTCAAAGACCACACATGGATCCTGATGTCATTGCATGTGTGTTCTTTTACTAACAACAACGAGTCATTGAAATGTGTGTTCTTCAGAGACCACACATGGATCCTGATGTCATTGCATGTGTGTGCTCTTTTCACAATCCACCTATGGATCCACCAGTGTCATTGCATGTGTGTTCTTTTTACTAACAACAACTGGAGTCATTGCATGTGTGTTCTTTTCACATACCACATATGGATTCACCAGTGTCATTGCATGTGTGTTCTTTTTACTAACAACAACTGGAGTCATTGCATGTGTATTATTTTCACATACCACATATGGATACACCAGTGTCATTGCATGTGTCTTCTTTTCACAATCCACCTATGGATCCACCAGTGTCATTGCATGTGTGCTCTTTTTACTAACAACAACATGAGTCATTGCATGTGTGTTCTCTTCAGAGACCACACATGGATATACCAATGTCAATGCATGTGTGTTCTTTTTACTAACAACAACCAGAGTCATTGAAATGTGTGTTCTCTTCAGAGACCACACATGCATCCACCAGTGTCATTGCATGTGTGTTCTTTTTACTAACAACAACTGGAGTCATTGCATGTGTGTTCTTTTCACATACCACATATGGATCCACCAGTGTCATTGCATGTGTGCTCTTTTCAAATCCACATATGGATCCACTAGTGTCATTGCATGTGTGTTCTTTTTACTAACAACAACCAGAGTCATTGCATGTGTGTTCTTTTCACATACCACATATGGATCCACCAATGTCATTGCATGTGTGCTCTTTTTACTAACAACAACCAGAGTCATTGCATGTGTGTTCTCTTCAGAGACCACACATGGATACACCAGTGTCGTTGCATGTGTGTTCTTTTTACTAACAACAGAGTCATTGAAATGTGTGTTCTCTTGAGACCACACATGGATCCATCGATGTCATTGCATGTGTGTTATTTTTACTAACAACAACCAGAGTCATTGGATGTGTGTTCTTTTCACATACCACATATGGATCCACCAGTGTCATTGCATGTGTGTTCTTTTCACAATCCACCTATGGATCCACCAGTGTTATTGCATGTGTGCCCTTTTTACTAACAACAAGCAGAGTCATTGCATGTGTGTTCTCTTGAGAGACCACACATGGATCCACCAGTGTCATTCCATGTGTGTTCTTTTTAATAACAACAACCAGAGTCATTGAAATGTGTGTTCTCTTTAGATACCACACATGGATCCACCAGTGTCATTGCATGTGTGTTCTTTTCACATACCACATATGGATTTAATTGAAATGTGTGTTCTCTTCAGACCACACATGGATCCTACTGTCATTGCATGTGTTTTCTTTTCACAATCCACCTATGGATCCACAGTGTCATTGCATGTGTGCTCTTTTACTAACAACAACGAGAGTCATTGCATGTGTGTTCTCTTCAGAGACCATACATGGATCTACCAGTGTCATTGCATGTGTGTTCTTTTTACTAACAACAACCAGAGTCATTGCATGTGTGTTCTTTTCCCATACCACATATGGATCCACTACTGTCATTGCATGTGTGCTCTTTTCACAATCCACCTATGGATCCACCAGTGTCATTGCATGCGTGTTCTTTTTACTAACAACAACCAGAGTTATTGCATGTGTGTTCTTTTCACATACCACGTATGGATCCACCAGTGTCATTGCATGTCTGTTCTTTTCACAATCCACCTATGGATCCACCAGTGTCATTGCATGTGTGCTCTTTTTACTAACAACAACCTAAGTCATTGCATGTTTGTTCTCTTTAGAGACCACACATGGATCCGATGTCATTGCATGTGTGTTCTTTTTACTAACAACAACCAGAGTCATTGAAATGTATGTTCTCTTCAAAGACCACACATGGAACACCAGTGTCATTGCATGTGTGTTCTTTTCACATACCACATATGCATCCACCAGTGTCATTGAAATGTGTGTTCTCTTCAAAGACCACACATGGATCCACCAGTCTCATTGCATGTGTGCTATTTTTACTAAGAACAACA